>OAMR01001071.1:81668-93855 GCA_900205405.1 Echinochloa crus-galli | reverse complement strand
AACTGGCAGAGACGAAGAAGGCAGAAGGCTTATTATAAATCCCTGGATGGGGTATTATTACGTTGCTTGAATCAAGAAGAGGCAAAGAAGCTAATAAGTGAAGTGCATGATGGATTGTGTGGAGCGCATCAGTCGGCTTACCGAATGAAATGGGTTATTAGAAGAACTGGTTATTATTGGCCGACTTGGAAGATTTCTTTGAATATTACAAGGGATGTCAAGATTGTCAAAAATTTGGAAACATTCAGAGAGTTCCAGCATCAGCTCTGAACCCTATTATCAAACCATGGCCATTCAGAGGATGGGGCATAGATTTGATTGGCCAAATAAATCCTCCATCTAGCAAGGGGCATAAGTTTGTACTTTTAGCAACAGATTATTTCACTAAGTGGGTTGAGGCAATTCCATTGATAAAGGTGGCATCAGAGAATATGATTGAATTTGTCAAAGAACACATCTGTTAACACCAAAAATTGGCACCTGGAAGAGGCTGACAAGTGGGCCAGATTTGATAGAAAGATTCTGTTCGGCAGGAAGGTCTTCTTCGAAGTATTCGGCAAGAGATGCTCTGCGGTCGGGAGTCCATCATCGAATCGGCAAGGGAGCTACGCTATGGAAAGCATTCGGGAACGCGTGATGACGTGGATTCAATATAAGTAAGAAGCCGATTTGATAAAGAATGTGAGATGAATACGATGCTTCGACGTATTTCTTTGGAAATAAACGTTTTGTAATCGTAGTCGACTAGGAATAGTGTCAAAACCAGGGTATAAATATAAACCCATGGTGATTGTAATAAGCATCGAACAATCATACAACAAACTGGCCTTGCGCCACCTTTTCGAGTCCTTTAGTCGTGTCGTCGAAATCTTCGAGAGGAATCATCGATCCGTCGACCTCCGTAAGTATCGGCATCCTTGTATCATGCTTAGTATCATGCGGTGGATTTAAGCTTGGTTCAAGAAGGCTTATTTGTTAAATCATGAGTCATGTGGTAGGCTAAGGTTTAGCTTGAAGCAAGTTATCGGCTCTATTAGATTTTGGCAAAGATCTAATAGATTCATTAAGTTACCTTGTGTTATTTGGGTTTTACTTTATGTTTAATTCATATAACACTCTTTTTGCCCAATCTAAATTGGTTAGGTTCGGTTTTGATTCATCGCAAGACATGACCACGTTACTTTACATAGCCGAATTCAAACCAATCTAGATTGCCACGTGTTGCGGGTTCAAACTCGTTGATTTTGTGTGGATCTTGACAGAGCCGGGTATCATGCGGTAGATGCAGGTTTTTGGGTCGTTTTAGAACTAATCATCCGGTGGATTAGAGCTCGAAATCGATCTGATAGGTCTATCAACATCGACGAAGCTTGTTCCTTCTTCATGGAACCCGAATCGGCTATCTAGCCGTATTCGGCAGTCCCTCAATGAGTGAAAACATGTTCGTAACTTTGTTTTAAATAATGAATGCTTCTAGCCTTCCACGTTTAGAGTATATCATGCGGTGGATTGATCTATTCTTGGTTGGTGGTGTGATTTTTAAAGAAGTTGTATCATGCGGTGGATTAACTTGTTTGATTTTACGCTTGACGGGTTCGAGGGTACCTAGACATGCGGTAGACTAGTGCTTTTAAACCTATGCATTCTTGTTTATTAGAGATTTGCGATCGTGCTTTCAAATTTATCATGCTTTATGCCCGTTAATCGGTTGTATTTAAGTATTGTAACAATCATCTAATTAAATACCGATCTCTCATCATGATGACGTCATGCGGTCGGCAGTGTGCTTCTTACGTGCTTTGCCAAATATGCTATGAATGCCTGTATTGCTGACAGATAGCTTGGTCATAGCTATATGCCGATCAAGATTGGCCTTGCAAGCCGTAGAGATGGAACTGTCTGGTATCATCCGGTACGTTCCAGGTTTTATATCTAAACATTTTTTCTTCCTTTGTCAGTTTCAGGGAAAATTGACTGGCACGTTTCCGGATTCGTAAGCTCGAGCCACGTGTGAAGCCAGCTGATTCGGCTTGCTGTGTGCTTGGCGTGAACTATAGATTTTACGTCAACACACTTTTTGGCACGCCCGGTGGGACCACAAGCTTTGAAAATGCCTGATTTAAAGGATATTATGGACGTCACTCTTGAAGAATTGCATGAGGAGCATCAACAGATGGTGAAAACTGCTGCAGAATAGTTCATAAAGAAGTGTTTGCTGTCTTTTGCCAAGACCAGGAGTGGTGCACCGTTTCTCAAGACAGACCTACCAAGAGTTCTACTGCCTGGACAATCTGATCTTAATGAAGAAGAAGAAAGGGAGAAGTTCTCTGGTCTGTTATACAAAGCTCTGAGGGATACAATGACCAATCATAACGCTGCATTCTTGAACAGATTTAGATACATAATGATCAGCATCTTTGGTCAACAACTGGACAAGCCTTTTGAACAAGCATATGGGCAAATTGGTGGACCAACATACTTTAATGTTCAAAAACCTCATGGTAAAGGAGCTGCTGAAGAAACTGGAACTTCTGGTTCCAAGGGTGCGAATGGTCAACCAGTTCAACAAGATCCTCAGCAAGCAATACCAAAACCTCGCACATATGGTGAGGCGGCATTCAGCACCA
Source organism: Echinochloa crus-galli (assembly GCA_900205405.1). Taxonomy (NCBI): domain Eukaryota; kingdom Viridiplantae; phylum Streptophyta; class Magnoliopsida; order Poales; family Poaceae; genus Echinochloa; species Echinochloa crus-galli. Next base: position 91,228 of record OAMR01001071.1, on the reverse strand, counting down.
CAGCAAATCCACCTGCTTCTGCTTACAAGATATCTCCTTTGAATAACAAGTTGCAGAGGGATATGTATGGGAATGCATATACAGAATTCATGGATTATAATGCTATTGATGCTCTCCCGAATCCTGGATATGCTAATACAGGAATTCCCATTGGAAGGCCAGGAAATCAAGATGCCAATGTTGACCTCATGGTACAAAAAATGGCCGATGTGTTGCAAAATCAATTCGGTCTGAAGCCCAAAAATCAGGGGTACATGTACTCCTCAGCTTTCCCAGAATGGTACCAAAGAGTGTCATTGCCTAACAGAGTCAAGGTTCCTACAGAATTCACTAAATTCTCAGGGCAAGATGATACTAGCACTGTGGAGCATATAGCTAGATACTTGATGCAGCTTGGAGAAGCCTGAGCAGATGAAGCCTTTAGAATCAGATACTTTCCTTTGTCATTCACAGGTCCAGCATTTACATGGTTTGCTACTTTGCCTGCTCAATCAATTTGTACTTGGAAGGATCTGGAGCAGAAGTTCCATGCTCATTACTATACTGGCAGCACTGAGAAAAAGTTGGTTGATTTAACTAGCTTGAGGCAGAGAAATAATGAAACACCTACAGAATTCCTCAAGAGATTTAGGGAAACAAAAAGCATGTGCTTTTCTCTGAACATACCTGATGATCAATTGGCTGGTATGGCTGTAGCTGGGATGCTGCCTGCAATTCGTGAAAAGTTATTCGGGATGGAGTTTGAAGATCTGGGTCAGTTGTCACAAAAACTGGCATTAATGAGTAACCAAGCATATGGCTTCAAGAAGGATGGTAGATTTGCCAAACAAAATGATGTGGCCGACATTTACAACCAATTCCTCGAGAGAGCAGATCAAGGGGATGAGTATGAAGATAATGAAGAAGTGGCTGCAGCAGAAATAGTGTGGGGCAAAGAGCCGATTACTGTGAATCAAAAATGGATCAAGCAAACTAAAGGTGCTTATGATTTTGATGTAACCAAAGCAGACAAATTGTTTGATTTCCTTGTGAAAGAAGGCCGAATCAAGTTACCAGAGGGGCATTCCATGCTTCGGCCGGATGGAGTAAGAGACAAAAAATATTGTGGATTCCACGACAGAAACTCTCATTCCATCAATGAATGTAGAGTCTTTAGAATGAGGATTCAAAAGGCTATACAAGAAGGACACTTGAAGTTTGATAACAAGATGAAATTGGATAGCAATCCGTTCCCTCAGAATATGGTTGGGTTTTCAATCAACATGGTGAATGCTGTTGCACCTGAAGAAAAAGGGAAGATGAAAGTTTTAACTTCAGAAAAGGCAAAACAAAGTGGCTCAGTTGACCCCACTCGGCAAGTCACGATTGAACAGATTCACAAGAAAGATCCTCGTGCCCCGAATTGTCAATTTGAAATTGGGAAATCCTCTAAGCCTAGAGTCACTTCACGTATTCTTCTCAATAAATGGCAACGACAGCAAGAAAAAGAGCGCTACCAGAGGCGTAGATATGAAGAAGAAAGGTACAGAGAAGAACAAGAAAATTTGCACGGGAACAGGAACGTGCACATTGGGATTGTGCTTTCTTCAGACATTGCTGGAACGAGGGTTTAAAGTTGCCTACATGGAATAATTGCCCTGAATGCAACGATAGACATGATGAATATAGACAGGATACTGTCAATCGCCGATCTGTCCATGAAAGAATTGGCAGAGTACATCATAGTGATGATCGGCGTTTTGATGATCAACCAAGAAAGAGGCATGCTGATCACAGGTGGGTTGATCATGAAGAAGAAGAAGATCATGGGTATATTTGGCAAGAAGGGCAATGGTGTCCACCTGGCTTAAGGAAAAGCCAAAAGAGAAGAGTACAACGCTTGAGGAATCAAGAATTAAAGCAAGCAAGGCCTAGGATGAAATCAGTATGGCGTCGAAAGGACAGACCTGAAGAAGATGATCATTCGGCTCCTACATGCATGGTATGTTTCTTGCCGAATGAATTTATGGCTCCTGCTGATCAAGTTGTACAGGAGGAAGCGTTGTCAGAGATAGATGAAGTCGAACAGCTAATGGCACAATTGATGCTCAATAAGCAAGCTGTCTTTGAAAAGCCAATCCAGAATCGACACATGAAGCCACTATATTTGAAAGGATTTGTCAATGGGAAGCCTTTAACCAAGATGTTTGTCGATGGTGGAGCTGCTGTGAATGTGATGCCATATACTACATTCAGGAAGCTTGGCATGGGCCCTGGAGATTTAACACCAACGAGCATAATTCTGAATGATTTTGCTGGGAATCCTTCAGACACCAAAGGCTGTGTTCATGTAGATCTAATGATTGGGTCCAAGGTTCTGCTCACAACTTTCTTCGTCATTGAGGGCAAAGGGGCATATAGTTTGCTGCTTGGAAGAGATTGGATCCATGCAAATTGCTGTATCCCATCCACCATGCATCAACAGCTCATTCAGTGGATAGATGATGAGGTGGAAATTGTCCAAGCAGATGATTCAATAAGTGTGGCAAATATGGAACCAGCTTTTTGGGAGTATCAAGGCATAGATTGTTTCTCAGGCAAAGACTGGGGAGAAGGTCCTGTTGCACCAGCCAGCAGTGATCAACAGCCGATCAAAGCAGTCGGCTCTCATAGTAATTTTTAATGGAGAATCCAATTGATGGAACTGACGGGAAGTTAGGACGTGGATTTGTGTCGGCTGATAAGCTAGAAGAAGTGGACATTGGAGATGGTGACAAACCAAGGCCGACATTCATCAGTGCAAACTTAGATTCAGTTTTCAGAGAAGAGTTGATTAAATTATTAAGAGAATACAAAGACTGCTTTGCTTGGGATTATTCGGAGATGCCTGGTTTGGACCGTTCTATTGTTGAGCATCGGTTGCCGATCAAGCCTGGTTATAAACCTTACAAACAGCCACCCCGAAAAATCTACAAGGAAGAAGTGTTGGCCGATGTGAAAAAAGAGATGGATTGAATCGGCGACGACAGTGCCATGGCCCTCGAGGCACTCGATGGAGGCGTCGATGTCATCGATGTCTTCTGGGTTGCTGTTGGCGAAACCTACCGGCATCCTGGAATAGTCAGTGCCGGTGTGCGTCGACATGGCAACGAGACCCGTAGCGACGTTCAGGCGAACGCCATGGGAGGCCACCTCGTCGACACGGCCTGTCACCGCACCAAGGCGTGCCTCGGGTGTGTCCCCTTGGGCGTTCACCTTGTCCGCCAGCTCCTCCACCAGCGCCTTCAGTCGATCAAGTTCAGCATCACGCGCTGCAAGGTTACAAGGGGATAACAGATTAATATCATTTGGAGAACGAGATTGAAATTGAGCAGATTGCAGGACTCACCATCGATGACTTCGAGCAGCTGCTTGCGCTCGTGCTGCCATTCAAGGTCAGCAATCCTAGCTTGTTTGGAGATGACCTCCAGTTCGCGACGAGTGTCGTCGCGCTCCGCCTTGAATCGGCGAGCATCGTAGTCCGAGTAACGGAAGTCGTCCGATACGAGAGTCCGATTGGACGAACTCGAGGAGTTGGACGCCGCAGGAGCAGCGGCTGGAGCCGCAACTGGCGCACCAGCGGCGGCAATCCATTGGATTACCCTGAAAAAACAGAGAGATTCGTCAAAAAGAGGGCAAATCTCGAGAAGAACAGAGAGAAGCAAGCAGCCAATCACCTGCGGCGAGCGCCGGCTCGGCTTCCTTCGGGCTCGTCAGCGGCCGGTCGCCTTCCGTTCGCCATTGGGGTTTTCTTGGAGGTTACTGTGCTTTGGGGAGAAAAGAGCTCGAGACCGGCAGAAGCTAGGAAGGCAAAAGGCTTGGTGGAGTGCTAAACGCCCGGTGCCTTTATTTATAGAACCCACAGAAGGAATCGTGGCCAAGAGATCGTGGCGCGTATCCCAAAATTTCGGAAGGTGGAGAGCTTTCGAACTGAACAGTTGCAGCGCCGTTTGGGATTCATGCTGAGTCACATTCGGTTTTGACCAAGTAAAATTCGGCTGTACTATACTCTATACAGTTGGCTTTGCCGAATGGGTGATAGGACACTGAAGTTCATTACAATCAATGTTGCTGAATGGGCTATAAAACAGTGAAACCAAGACAGAGATACAGAACAGAACTGCATAGATCATTCGGCTGCTGAATATTCATCACAATTACACATTCAAGAATTTTAGAATTACATCTTTTGCATTGGATACCATGCCACTAATGAGAAGCCAAGGAAGTGGCATTCGGTACTCAATGAAGCATTGTGGGCTTACCGAATGGCCCCTCATGGGTCTACAAAAACGTCTCCTTATGAATTGGTATATGGACATCATGCTGTTTTGCCATGGGAAGTGCAATCAGATTCAAGGAGGATAAAATTGCAGAAAGATTTAAGTTCTGAAGATTACAGTGACTTAATGATGGACGAATTAGAAGATTTGCATATGATTCGTCTCAAAGCCTTGGAAAATATTGAAAAAAATAAGGTACGGATTGCTAAATATTACAACAAGAAAGTGAAGGTCAGGCAATTTGCAGAAGGGGATTTAGTCTGGAAAGCATTATTGCCGATTGGTACTAAATACAGTACATTCGGTAAGTGGTCACCAAATTGGGAAGGTCCTTTCAGAGTGGTTAGATGCGTGCCTGGAAATGCATATATTTTGAAAACTTTACTGGGAGAAGAATTCACTGCTGCTATAAATGGAAGATATTTGAAGAAATATTATCCCAGTATTGAAATTGATCGTTGATTAGTATGCTAGTCATCAGCATGGAGTCAAATAGCCGGCATTCGGGAAAGAGCCGCCTTCAGAACAAAAAATTTCCAAAAAAGGAAAATGGCCAATACTAGAGTGTATTGCCCTTAGTGCACACAAATTACATCACAATTCAGTAAAGATATCATAGAGGGATCACAAAAGATAAGCTTTATTGCCGAAATTCAATAATCCCTGGTACAAGCTAATGAGACAACTTGTTCAAGACAGACTGGGGATGAACTGAATCGGCAATCAAGGTATTCAAAATCATCAATGCTTCCGCAAAAGTCCAAACGTGACGGAAAGAATTTCGATTGTTGCGGAAGCTACTTTTAACATTCAACCATCCCTAGTACAAACTACTCAAATAGCCTGTTCAAGACAGACTGGGGATGGATTGAAGCGGCGACGGCAGGGCCATGGCCCTCGAGGCGCTCGATGGAGGTGTCGACGTCGTCGATGTCCTCTGGATTGCCGTCGGCGAAGCCGGCCGGGAGTTCGGAGTAGTCGCGGCCGGTATGCGTCGACATGGCGACGAGGCCCACAGCAGCACCCAGGCGAACTCCATGGAGGGCCACCTCGTCGACACGGCATGTCACCGCACCAAGGCGAGCCTCGGGTGTGTCCCCCTTGGGCGTTCACCTTGTCCACTAGTTCCTCCACCAGTGCCTTCAGCCGATTGAGCTCGGCGTCACGATCTGCGAGATTACAAAGGGATAACAGATTAATATCATTTGGAGAACGAGATTGAAATTGAGCAGATTGCAGGACTCACCATCGATGACTTCGAGCAGCTACTTGCGCTCGTGCTGCCATTCAAGGTCAGCAATCCCGGCTTGCTTGGAGATGACCTCCAGTTCGCGACTAGTGTCGTCGCGCTCCGCCTTGAATCGGCGAGCATCGTAATCCGAGTAACGGAAGTCGTCTGATACGAGAGTCCGATTGGACGAACTCGAGGAGTTGGACGCCGTAGGAGCAGCGGCTGGAGCCGCAACTGGCGCACCAGCGGCGGCAATCCATTGGATTACCCTGAAAAAACAGAGAGATTCGTCAAAAAGAGGGCAAATCTCGAGAAGAACAGAGAGAAGCAAGCAGCCAATCACCTGCGGCGAGCGCCGGCGCGGCTTGCTTCGGGCTCGTCAGCGGCCGGTCGCCTTCCGTTCGCCATTGGGGTTTTCTTGGAGGTTACTGTGCTTTGGGGAGAAAAGAGCTCGAGACCGTCAGGAGCTAGGAAGGCAAAAGGCTTGGTGGAGTGCTAAACGCCTGGTGCCTTTATTTATAGAACCCACAGAAGGAATCGTGGCCAAGAGATCGTGATGCAAAGCCCCTGAAGAAGAGTTCAAACAATTCACCAATGTTCTTGTTGACAGACACAGTAGAAGCAGCTTCTCCATAAGTTTGACAGCCTTTGGTGCTTTGAGCTTCTCCTTCCTTTCTATACAGTTGGCTTTGCCGAATGGGTGATAGGACACTGAAGTTCATTACAATCAATGTTGCTGAATGGGCTATAAAACAGTGAAACCAAGACAGAGATACAGAACAGAACTGCATAGATCATTCGGCTGCTGAATATTCATCACAATTACACATTCAAGAATTTGAGAATTACATCTTTTGCATTGGATACCATGCCACTAATGTTCTCCAATAGCTTCTTGTAAGCTTCTTGGATTTTTGTCAATGCAGAGAGTTTGGCCTTGATCTGCTTATCTTCATTTAGAGCTGCTGAACCTTCCTTGCACATTTCCTCTGTCAGACCAGGGAGTTCGGCTATCTTCTTTTTATCAGCTTCAATTTCAGCCGATAAGTTCTTCAATTCAGCTTCCAGCTCGGCCCTCCTGTTTTCTTTTGACTCAAGTGCAGTTTGTAGGCCAGTTAGCAGCTTTTTATTACTCTGAACCTGTAAATGCAGATTTTTTACAGATTGCTTGGCCATGGCTCTCTTCTGCTCCAAATCTGATTGAATAGATTGGTTCTTCAAGGCCTGCTTCACTGCAGCAAAATGGTTGTCCAGCTTGGAAACTGGATCCAGAGAAGCTCTGATGTCAGCAGGAAGATCTTGGTCAATGGATTCGAGTGCATCCCTCAGGAGATCAGCATCTTTGACCTGGTCTTGAATTTCTCTGTTCAGCAAGGAGAGAATGTCCTTCAATTTGGCCTGAATTTTCTCTGATGGAACTTGGCTAGATGATATTTCTTCTCCTTGTTCAACATTAAAATCATCCACAGCAAAAGAGTAGCTGAGTGATGGAGCAGGCTTCTCCTGAAAGAAAAAATTATTAATGAATTGAGCAGATATGAATGGACAAGGGAAGATTGACTGTACTTACAATATTGCTGATCTCTTGAGTAGGAGAAGGAAGTCTCTCAGACTCAGTGGAAGGGCCATGTAAATCATACTGAGAAGAAGTTGGAGAGTTCCTTGGTGAAGGTGCAGCTTCTAATTGAGGAAAAGGTGAAGTGGGAGCTGAATCATGCTGAGAAGAGGGGCTCTCCAAGACTTGATCCATGGAAATTTGTCCTACAGCCAAAAAGGGGATAAATGCCGATGAAAAGAGTAAATGAGATATCAAAATTTTTACCAGTTGATGGAGCATCGGCAGAATCTGTAATGGCCACTGTTTGCTGTGTCCGAGCCTAAAATCATAAAAGCAGAGATGAGCATGATAAAGAAGCATTATATTTAAAGGAAAAGAGTTATAACCTGAATGATTCTTCTGTTGGTTGTTCTTTTCTTCTTGGGAGCTGAAGAAGCAGGCAGAGAAGAAGTTTTTCTCTTGGCAGAAGATGGCTTGGTAATGATTGGGTCGAGAATGGCTTGTCTAGACATCAGCTGGGCCAAGGTAGGAGATTGATACCCCAAAGCAGATATTGGACCAACAATATTATACTGAATTGTCCTGGCAAAAGGGGCAGGTGCTATGTCCTACAAAATAACAGAGTTATAATAAAACCAGAATTGTTATTAAAGCCAGATAATGATTGAACAACATTACCTCTGAATTTGGCTGATAGTCAGGCATCAACTCAAGGCAGAAGGGATGGATTGGCATGTTGAAGATGTGATCATGAAATTCTTGCCACCAGACAGTGAAAGAAGGATGAACAGATGTTATTGGCACAAAAGGTTCAGGTCTATAGATGGATGTGCAGCATCTGTAGTCCTAATGAGACAACTTGTTCAAGACAGACTGGGGATGAACTGAATCGGCAATCAAGGTATTCAAAATCATCAATGCTTCCGCAAAAGTCCAAACGTGACGGAAAGAATTTCGATTGTTGCGGAAGCTACTTTTAACATTCAACCATCCATAGTACAAACTACTCAAATAGCCTGTTCAAGACAGACTAGGGAACTTTTAAAACTTACCAGCAGGTCCTAACCTTGAAAAGCCATATCTTCTCCGTTTTTAGCCCGATTTAGGTGATTCTTGCGCTCACGTGTTTGTAGCGAAGCGTAGAATAGTTTCGTAGCCTTCTTTTGTTCTGTTTCTACTGTTTGGTGTATTGTTCTTAGTTATTCTTGTTTGTTTGCTTGTATGTTTGTGCCGATGATTGCTGCGAGTAGAGGAACGCCATCAAGAGGATTCAAGAAGAGGAATTGAAGATCAAGACCGAAGACTAAAGTTATATACCGGATTTGAGGCAAGTTATAGCACGGACAATCCTTGCTACCTATTCACCCTTTAATCATTTATTTCATACATGCATGTGTCTAATTTGATGTACCTTAAGGTTGTACCTAGTTTGATTTATCCTATCCTTGAATTACCTTGGGTTTATGCATATGGGTAGAATTTTGCTATGCGCAGCTACTGTCACCTTACTATTGTTTAATCTTGATAATGGTTCACTTCAACTTTAATGTTAAAATATGCTTTTTAGCAACATGATTAAGGGAACTAGGGCGTCAGCTGCGTGCCAGGCCCTAGTGTCTCTCCGTAAGGACCGTGGTTCTTAAAGCGGCAACCCAGGAGCCTGTCGCCACCGCCAGAACTATAATGGCTCTGGTCTTGGACAAGTAGCTTGTACGGCTCTAGCTTGACAGTGGTTACCGACGGGCCGACGGCGTTGGGAAGTAAGGCGCGGGTGTTTTCCGATTCCACCGAGGACGGTAGCCGTCGGCTATGTCTCGTTAGGCACAGTCCCGTGTTGGGAGCCCCGTGAGTGCGGAGCTCCGCACGTTGCGCTCTTTTTTTGTTGGCATGCGTTGCCGCGCTTGGACGCCATTGACCCTCCTATGTGCGCCCTGGGAGTAGTCAATCTCGGTGCCTAAGGACTCACCACCTTGTTTACCTAGCGGCTACTGTCTTGTTAGGGTGTCTTGTGAAAAGCCTCGTAGCGTCCCTATGCGTCACACCTCGGTAGTGTTGATGTGCGTGGTTGGGTGCAAAGTTCCTTTGAACTTTTACGCGACTGGTGGGTAAAGGGCGAAACCTCTGCAGAGTGTAAATCTATCATGATAGCCTTGCTCAGGGTCACGAGCGGCCTGGATCCTTTTTGATTAGAAGATGATTTTTATTTGCTTAATGTCACTTACACTTTATTAATTGGGTTGCAACTGGGATTCATCACTTGTAGTAACTTGGATAATGTTAAAATGAACCAACTAAAAGTGCTAATGCAGTTAAGCCGTGTCAAGCCTTTTGAGCCTTTCATAACCCGTGCTATACTTGCTAAGTAATTGTTTTACTTACACTTGCTATTTATTCAACAAAATCCCGGACGGGTAACAGATTGGAGTCAGGCCTGTCTCTTATACACATCTAGATGTGTATAAGAGACAGG
>OAMR01001071.1:55084-75231 GCA_900205405.1 Echinochloa crus-galli | reverse complement strand
GGTTGTGAATTTTAAATATAATTAATACAATATTTTTCTCAATTTTCTAAAATTTTCCAAGCTTCATATAATTTCCAGGGAATTTACTACAGGAAAATGCTATTTCCTAAATTAAAATTTAAAAATAATATAGGTATAATGTTGTTGCATTCATGTTGGCTGCATTGAGTTTTGTATTGATTGTGGTTCAAACAAGAATTTAAATCTAATTTAAATTCGAGTTTGAATCGCCTTATTTGGAGCCCTAGAAAAGTTGTTTTGGCCAGAGTTCAGGTTTGCCCCTCCAACCTTTGGCCCAGTCCACTTTTGCTCCCTCCTCCCGTTTTCGCGCACGCGGCCCAGCTCTCCCCCGTAGCGGCCCAGCCCGCCAGCTCCCCGTCCGCCCCGCCTCCCCGGCCCACCAGAAACCAGCGCAGCCTGCCCAGCTTTCGGCCCAATGCGGCCCAGTCTTCCTGCCCCGGTAGCGCGCCGCCGCCGCCAGGCCAACCTCGGCGTGCGCGCTGGCTTAGCGCCGCCCTGCCAACCGAGCTCCGCCGCATCTCCCTCGGCCCTACTTAAGCGCCGTCCCGCCGTCTCTCATCGCCCCACCACCACCACCACCCCTCTTCCTTCACCTCCAAGCCGCTGGCCGCCGCCGATTCGCTGCTGTTAAGCGCCGACGGAGCAAGCCGCGGCCGCCAGAAGCATCCCTAGGCGGAGCCGAAGCTCCTCCGCCACCTCTCGTCGCAGCCCCGTCGCCGGAACGCCGTCCCCCGCGAGAGCTTCCACCGCCGTGCCAATCCGAGCGCCGCCGCGCCTTCGACCCGCCGAACCGCCGTCGCGCTGTCCAAGCCAACCACCGGGGGAACTTCGCCAGAGGGTAAGCTTGCTCCCGAGCCTTTCCCCGCTCCTTCTCTCCCTCTTACGCGTGCTCCCCGCCACTTCCCGAACGCCGCCGCCGCCATGGCCAAGCTCCTCTGCGTCCAGAGGAAGAAGATGAGGTCTTTGCGAAAACACCCCTTCAAGTTTTCCCCTTTTGCCCTTAAGCCCAACCCAGCCCTGATCTAAATCTCCGCCATTCAATCTCGATCCGACGGCCCTGAGCACCTCAACCCCTAAGTCAACCAAGTCAATAACGGTCAGCCCTGTGTTGTTTTCCAAAAGAGCCCCCGACCGTTTTCAGAATTAACCCGCCGTCCAGATCTATTCAAAATTAATTAGAATTAGGTCCAAATGTTTATGAAAAACCCCCTGCCCTATTTAAAATTTGAACCTGCGGTCCAGCCCCTATCTTTTTACGCGTTAGTCCTCGTAGTTATGCGCTTAATTACGTATAGGTCCCTGGTTTTCTTCAAATAAGCCCCTAGAAACTTTTAAAACTTGCCAGCAGGTCCCTAATATGCCCCTAGTTTGCGAAAAAACCCCCGAGCTTTTCCATTTTAAAACCCGCCGTCCTGCCCTAGCATTCTTATGCATTAGCCCTCGGGTTTTAACGCATAATTATGTTTTAGCCCCTAAGTTTTTGCAAATAAGCCCCTGGAAGCTTTTAAGCTTTGCCAGCAAGTCCTCCAACCTTAGAAAAGCCATAACTTCTCCGTTTTTGCTCCGATTTAGGTGCTTCTTGCGCTCGCGTGTTCATAGCGAAGCATAGAATAGTTTTTTAGCCTTCTTTTGTTCTGTTTTTACTGTTTGGTGTATTGTTCTTAGTTATTCTTGTTTGTTTGCTTGTATGTTTGCGCTACGAGGTGTCACACCCGGGTTTTATATAAACCCGAAGTGCTGCTATATGTGTGCCCAGGATGTCCACAGAACACATACAGCTAACAAATATGATAAACAGAGTACATATGCTCGAAATAAAATAATTTAAATCAGAGTTAGCACATACACAGCGGAAGTCTAATCTTCAACTCGAAGGTGAGGCCGCAGTCCACAGGGACACCGACTGGTTGACCACAGCTCAGAAGTACTCCATCTGTACCCATCCCGGATTGTTGAATAATAGCAAGTGTAAGTAAATGTCTTACTTAGCAAGTATAGCACGGGTTATGAAGGCTCAAAAGGCTTGACACGGCTTAACTGCATTAGCACCTTTAGTTGGTTCATTTTAACATTATCTAAATTACTACCATTAAATGAATCCCGGTTGTAACCCAATTAAATAGTGTAAGTAACATTAAACATTAATAATAATAACCATCAAGTTCTAATCGAAAAGGAACGCCAGGCCGCTCATGACCTTGAGCAAGGCTATCATGATAGATTGTACACTCATGCAGAGGTTTCACCCTTTACCCACCAGTCGCGTAAAAGTTCAAAGGAACTTTGCACCCAACCACGCACATCAACACTTCCGAGGTGTGACGGCATAGGGACGCTGCGAGGCTATTCACAAGACACCCTAACAAGACAGTGGCCGCTTATGGTACAGCACAGGCAGCATGGCCTAGGCACCGAGAATGACGTACGCCTATGGAGTCTCACCATAGGGGGGTCAATGGCGTCCAATGCGCAACAAAACATACCAACAACATAAATAAAAGCGCAACGCGTGGAGTTCTCAATCTCTGAGACCCCACACGGGACTGTGCCTCACAGGGACATAGCCGACGGATCACCCGTCCTCGGTGGATCAAGACATACTCTCACCCATGTTTCTCATAAACGCCGTCGCGCCCGTCGGTAACCACTATCAAGCTAGAGCCGTACAAGCTACTTGTCCAAGACCAGAGCCATTATAGTTCTGGTAGGCTTCCGCTGTGTATGTGCTAACTCTGATTTAAATTATTTTATTTCGAGCATATGTACTCTGTTTATCATATTTGTTAGCTGTATGTGTTCTGTGGACATCCTGGGCACACATATAGCAGCACTTCGTGTTTATATAAAAACCTGGGTGTGACATCCGAGTCGGTCCTCAACTGAAGGGTTAGTTTCGGCGTGGTATATAACTTCAGTGCTGCACAAGGCAGGGTCACTTCCGTTGTATAGCCACGATAAATCATAACTAGCGTTGCATCCGGCGTCCGCCGTATCATGTGGGCTTGCACAAAGTGCTCGGCATCCACGACGGAATGCGCTGTCTCAATGTACGTGAGCCGGGCGCCTTGGAGGACGCCCAGATGGTTGGCAAGGCAAGTGACTAGAGAAGTCATCGTCATGCTACCCACACGAGAAATGTGAGACAACTAGTGAGAAACCATATCTTTAACAGGAGAATAAGGAATTTGCTTAACCATGGCAAAGAGAACCCGCAACTCAATGGTGTTGACAGGGCGCAAATCTGCCCGGGGAAATACTGTCATGGAAACCCAACGGTGCATGAAACGCAACGTGGGATTATGTATGCTGTTCGTGCGAGGCGCATGACAGTTGGTGTTTCTCGAAATCTTTTTCCAAAATATCCCCCGATCAAATCTTTTCAGAGCTTTGTTCGGGTCTAAGGAACAACGGCTTGAAAATCCGAGACCCGAACTAAAGTCCCTCCAAGAGCAAAAGAACTCTTGGTTGAAAAACCGAAAACGAATCCCCCGAGCTTCAGAAACCAAAGCGGAAAGGAACTCAAGGGTGAGAAGGTACGAACGTTGTTCGTTGATGTGCCAGAAGTTCTCCCAGCCAATGGTCTGGAAGACTTCCATGAACTCTTCATCCATACCCGTGTCTCTGAGCAAGTCCTGCTCAAAAACACGGGTGTGCTCGAACTCCTTCAGCCGAAGCTCGTTGAAGATGTTCTACTCCCCTGGCTGGGGGCGTGGCATGGCCCCATCCTGAGCCGGCTGCTCCGTGCTCGTCCGTGTCTATCCGGCTCGAGCCTCGAGACGGAGCTGGGGAACTTCCAGCATCGTCCGATCGTCGGCCTAGCCGGGCGGAACGACGGAGCGAAGTGAAGAACTTCGACATGATTCCTGCAAAAGGTTAGCGCAATGACAACTACCCGAAGGACTGAATATATATGGTTAGCACATGAAAATCAAGTCAGTCATTCGAGATAGTTAGTCGTTCTTGCGGGGACGAAAACCACCACAAAAGGTTAGTCGTTCTTGTGGGTGTCGGCGACCACCACAAAATCGTCCAAAAGAAATTCAGCACAAGGATCACACAAAGCAATTATTTTTTTGGGATTTTTTTCTAGGGATGCAAGTGAACCAAAACTTGAGCAAGAACTTGGGAAGAACTTGAGCAAGCACTTGAGCAAAGAAATGAGAGAGAGAGAGAGAGCTTCCTAGCGAAAAATTTTTGAGTGAATGAGTGTGTGAGGAAGCAAGGAGCTTGGCCACCAATTTATAGGTCGGGGGAGCATCCTTGGCCGTTCGGCCGAAGGGCCTGGTTCGCTCGAACCAGGTCTGGTGGCCAGCTCACCCCCATGTGGGTGCAGCACCCATTTTGCTTTGCTTTCACTCCAAAATTATGTGGCCAACATTTCCCTAGGTCATGTAAGTGGATTTTAGTGGTAGGTAAGATGGAAATGTGACATGACCAAAATGGTTTTTAGTGGAGTCACCCCCATGCTGCCATGTTGGTGATTATTGGTGAGTGTGCAGCCATTTTTAGTGGGGTAAACATGTTTGATGTTTGTTGCTGGTTGGTGGTGATGGTAAATAATTGGAGATGTTCTAGAAGGGATGAAAATGATAAAAGTTACCAATTACATCCACCCTAGGGGAAATTTCAGCATGTGACCATTTATTTAAACCAAGCTTGCAAAATTTTCTACTCTCTCTCAAATTAATTACTCAGGTGGTTCAATTATTTTGGAAAGGGAATCATGCAAATGCAATTGGAAATTAAAATTTGGAAGGGAAATATGAGATACATACCGGTTATCCTCGCGGCGAGCGCTCAGCTTAGACTTGGAATAAAGCATGTGCTCCCACAAGGTTTTCAGGATCATTTTTACTCATGCCAAATAACTCAAGCACAATCTAGCAACTAGTTGAAACAAAGTACGAAGGCATTGTTTGGATTAAGATGAATTACTCCCTCGTGAAAACATTTGATCTGGCCTTAATTGGTTGGGTCACTTCATTGACCTGCTCCAGGTTAGTGAAATCTTGAACTGGTTCAGTACATACCTGAGAGCACTTTTCCAGCCTGGGCTTGAACGCGAACTTCTCTTCCTTGCCATTAATATTCAGGGTGATTTCTCCGGCTCCTACGTCAATGGTTGCGTTGGCGGTGCTCAAGAACGGCCTTCCGAGAATGAGGGGCGTCCTTGTGTTGACTTCCATGTCAAGCACCACGAAATCCACGAGGACAAAGAACACCCGGATTTTCACCGGAATGTCCTCAGCTATCCCAGCGGGATGGCGGATTGACTGGTCTGCCAACTGCAAATACATAGTCGTAGGGAACAAGGAAGAATGATCGAGTTTATCGTACACTACCTTGGGCATGACGCTGACACTTGCTCCAAGGTCGCACAGGGCTTGGTTGAAGTGTTGACCTCCGATCGAGCACGTGATGGTAGAACATCCTGGGTCCTTTTTCTTCTCTGGGAAACTATTCAAAATGGCTGCGCTGCAAGCTTCGGTTAGCTTTATTACCTCGGTGGCCGGCAATGCTCTTTTATGGTTGAGGATGTCCTTCAGGTACTTGGCGTATGTGGGAACCTGCATAGCTTCAAGCAATGGAATATTGACATATAATTTATGAATTACCTCAATGAACTTGCTGAATTGTTCGTCCACCGTTGGTTTGTGGGTTCTTCTGGGGAATGGCAGCACAGCGGGGTCGTAGAATTCATGAGGGGCCGTTTTCGTCTCCTTCTGAGAGTTATTCTTCTGTGGTTCGGCTGCGGCCTCCTCCTTTTCGCTATCACTGTCTGTGATGGCTGCTTTCTTACCTGCATTATTAGGATATGGCGGGTCCCGAGTGGTCTTACCCCCTCTCGTGGTAACCGCTTTAACCTTTTCACTAGGAAAACTCCCCGCTACAGATGACGGTAAAGAAGCAGCTAACTGAGCAATTTGAGTTTCTATCATTTTATTAAAGCTCAGTTGGTTTTTCATGGCAGAAGCGAACGATTCCATCCTAGAGTCTATGTTTTTCAGAGTTTTATCATTAACAGAAAGCTTCTTGTTAATATTTTCAGTTATTTTCATCTGGCCAAACACAAGATCTCTAAGAGACGGCTGATTATTGAAAGAGCTGGAACTATATGAGTTACCTTGTTGTGGCCTCTCAAAAGGGAGGTTTGGGCACGGATTCCAGCCTTGGTTGCCGTAGTTGTTCGGTCAGTACCCGTTGTTGTTGGAGTTGTTGACGTAGTGGGCATCTTCTCGCGTTTCGGGGCAGTCATTCCCCGAATGGCCAGTGTTACCACAGACTTCGCAGGTCATGCGAGCGTCCATGGCTTGCACCGTTTCTTGAGCAGGGGCCTCCAGCTTCTTCATCAGGAGGTCCATCTTGGCAGCGAGCATGTCCAGAGCTTCAACTTGGTGAACTCCTCGGGTCTTTAGTTGAGTCCGGTCCTCTGACCAGCCTTGGTTCTCAACCATCTTCTCTATGAGGGCCTTCGCACGACTCTCCTCAAGAGAGAAGAACGAGCCTCCAGCAGCAGCATCCAGGTACTCACAGGCAGAATTTCTCAGCCCGTGATAGAAAGTTTGGATTATGAACCAACTCTGCATACCATGGTGAGGACAAGCAGAAATATAGTCCTGGAGGCGATCCCATGCCTCCGGGACTGTTTCATCTTTTAACTGCTGGAAACTAGCAATTTTGTTCCGGAGGGCGTTGGTTTTCCCAACCGGAAAGAATTTTAGCAAGAAAGCGCTAGTGCATTTATCCCAGGTATCTATTGCTTCGCGGTTAGCATAAAACCATTGCTTCGCCTTGCCTAATAATGAGAATGGAAATAAACGAAGGCGAATGGCATCGATACTTACTCCGCGGATGGTGAAGGTGTTGCAAATCTCCAGGAAATGCTGGAGATGAGCATTGGCATCTTCGTGTGGCTTGCCGCAGAATGGGCTAGCCTGTACCATGTTGATGAGGGCTGGCTTCAGCTCGAAGCTACCATCTCCGACTGGCGGAGCTGGTCCGACACGTACGTTCTCGCTTGATGGAGCGGAGAACTCACGGATCGTCTTGGTTGCCATCCTCGATGTAGCCTGGTCAACGACGGGAAGGACTGGGTTCGTCGGAAGGAGTTGCTTCTGAGGAGGTACAACACGGGGTCGTACTTTCCTCACAAATGACTCCGGATTTTCTTGGAAGTTTGACGGTAGTTGGAAACCAGTCATGCACTGCTCTGTTCCACAAAGACCAACGAACAGAGCAAGGATAAACCCGCTTGAGTAGCGGTACTCAACTAAGATAGCTCAAGATAAAAATTCAAAAGTAATCTAGCCAAAGACTTCCCCGGCAACGGCGCCAGAAATGCTTGTTGGCACTTCTTACGATCCAATATCAGAATTGAGAATCCTGGTACTGGGGTAAGGAGTGTTTCAGTGGTTTTCCTTATGGCTTAGTAAAATATAGAAATATTCTGCAAGCGCACAGAATCACCACTGTAGCACTTCACCTGGGAGTATCCCGAGGTATCGTAATTTATATTTCCGCAGGGAAGCTTTGGCAAGATTACTAGTGAACAGATATTCGAGACTATCAGAGAAGGGTACACGACTAAACAAGACAGGGGATAAACGGTATTGGATAGGAGTGGATATACCGGACACACAGCTCAAGGGATACTCAGGTAAGGGAGAGAAGAGATAGATAGCTGGGAGGACAACGAGAAGAGATAGAGGACTCCTGGATACTTTATCTACCTATATCCTCAAGAGAGAAGAACGAGCCTCCAGCAGCAGCATCCAGGTACTCACGGGCAGAGGTTCTCAGCCCATGATAGAAAGTTTGGATTATGAACCAACTCTGCATACCATGGTGAGGACAAGCAGAAATATAGTCCTGGAGGCGATCCCATGCCTCCGGGACTGTTTCATCTTTTAACTGCTGGAAACTAGCAATTTTGTTCCGGAGGGCGTTGATTTTCCCAACCGGAAAGAATTTTAGCAGAAAGCGCTAGTGCATTTATCCCAAGAGTCTATAGCCTCGCGGTTAGCATAAAACCATTGCTTCGCCTTGCCTAATAATGAGAATGGGAATAAACGAAGGCGAATGGCATGGTACTTACTCCGCGGATGGTGAAGGTGTTGCAGATCTCCAGGAAATGCTGGAGATGGGCATTGGCATCTTCATGTGGCTTGCCGCAGAACGGGCTAGCCTGAACCATGTTGATGAGGGCTGGCTTGAGCTCGAAGTTGCCATCTCCGACTGGCGGAGCTGGTCCGACACGTACGTTCTCGCTCGATGGAGCGGAGAACTCACGGATCGTCTTGGTTGCCATCCTCGATGTAGCCTGGTCGACGACGGGAAGGACTGGGTTCGTCGGAAGGAGTTGCTTCTGAGGAGGCACAACACGGGTCGTACTTTCCTCACAAGTGACTCCGGATTTTCTTGGAAGTTTGACGGTAGTTGGAAACCAGTCATGCACTGCTCTGTTCCACAAAGACCAACGAACAGAGCAAGGATAAACCCGCTTGAGTAGCGGTACTCAACTAAGATAGCTCAAGATAAAAGTTCAAAAGTAATCTAGCCAAATGCTTCCCCGGCAACGGCGCCAGAAATGCTTGTTGGCACTTCTTACGATCCAATATCAGAATTGGAATCCTGGTACTGGAGTAAGAGTGTTTCAGTGGTTTTCCTTATGGCTGTCACCACCTCCGGGCTACCACCTCTGTTGCGACGGGCAGAAACTAAGGTTACTGACAAGTCTAGGAACCATTCCTACACAGATCATAACTACTTACTCCGCTAGCAGAAGCAAGCAACTCGAACTCACACCCAATGACAAGTCACCGCTAGTGTGAGAAGAATCGAAGAACCAATAGAGACAGAGACTTAAGCAAGAACTAGAAGCACTAAGAACTAGAACCAGCTGGGAGGACAACGAGAAGAGATAAAGGATTCCTGGGTACTCTATCTATCTAGGCCAAGTGGTTAGAGATACAGCGGCTAAAGAGCCAGCACTAAAAGGTCTGGAATAAGTCTACTGTCTTTCTTGGGGACTATAGAGCCTCCGACACATAGAAAGGGATGAGAAGGGGTGCCGGTTACCCTAAACCCTAACTTGAATGTCATATAAAAGAAAAGGTAAAAGATACAAGAGCTAATACCAGAGCTTCTGAAGACGACTCCGGAACCTCCGAGGCACAGCTCGACTCGACTCTAACTCCCAACTAAACTAACCTACTCTACTAGAAATGAAGTGGAAGCTCCTAGGCTTGAGTGTGTGTTGAATGTGCAGCTTGGCCACTGTATTTATAGTGCCAAGGTCGGTTTAGGCAGAGTAGGAGGCAAGGAAGCTAAGGGGGTACCCCTGATCCCCCGGGCGAAGGATGGCGGTTCGGCCGAACCGACCTGTTCGGCCGAACCGTCCATCTTGATCCTGCGGCTCTGGGCGCCTCCCTGGAGTCGGTGGTGGAGTGGGGGCGGTTCGGCCGAACTGGGCTGTTCGGCGAACGGGCCCGGAGGCCCGGGTCTGCCCCCTGCACCGCCTCTGCTGCTGGACCTGCCTGGGCTGCCTTCTGGTGCTGTGGACTTGTGTTCTATGGGCCAAGGATGACTTGGCACGGGTTTGGTTGAGTTGGCGGTCGTCCACGTGGCGGGTGATGTGTTCATTCGGTTGGCGATGACGTGGACGGCTCCCGGTGGCCTATACGGCTAAGGGGATAACCGGCCGAACGACATGTTCGGCCGTTTCTGTCATTTCCGATCCCTATAGCACGTGTTTCGTGATATTGTACCTGCAAACATGACACTCACCAGAACTTGTGGAACTTTATTAGAAATAAACCTAAGTACATGGAATGTTGCATATAACCTCATTTATTCCCTAGTATTGGTGGTCGGATTTGGGTGGTAACGACCACCAACACGCGCGGGGGAGCGCCGCCGGCCGCTGCGCACCGCTCCGTCTGAGGCGTGGGCTCGATCCGCTGCCTCGCTCCAGGCGCCGTGCGAGCGAACTCCGTGGGCCGCGAGCTCCGCCACCCGCGAGCTTGGTGGGCCGCTCCGTCACCTCGGCTGCGGCGCAAGCAATCAGGTGAGCAAGCACTGGATAAGCAATTAGGCTGTGGCGCCGGCCAGGCCAGGGCCAGAGCCCAGGGACCCCGTTCCTTCCTAACGTCTCTTGCAGGGTTGCAGCATCCATGTATTCAGATGCAGACAGAGCCTCCCCTGAGCACCTGACGGAAGCGGAAAGCGAGCTATCGGAGCACGGCGCTGTGAGCCTGTGACCACTCGATTCACCACCTCCGATGGCCTTGGCCGGGAAGAAGATAAGGTTGTGTGGAATTTTGCAAAAGGGCCTCGATTTCTCTATGTGCACTCAGTCTTAGTTTGCGTACTGTTGGGTCATAGCATTTCATCCCGTTGTGCAGTTCGGTCATTTGTTTGGTCCAAATCATCCCTGTAGATACTAAATACTACTAGTACCTGTACTCCGTAGACGTGCACTCATCTATTCCACAAAAATTCGATTAATCTGCACCCTACATACAACGATCCAATTTTATTTCTGTAATTAAAGTGCACAGTACTCTAAATAAATATATCAAAATTATATAAATTTATATAAAAGTACCCGCAGCAACGCGTGGGGTATCACCTAGTATATATGATTTGTTGACACGCATGCGCGTGAGGATTTTTGCTCATTTGATCGCACGTTTTTCAAAAGGATCCATGCTCAACAAGATATATTTGTAAATCGTGTATAAACATTTTAAGTGCAACTTAGTTTACCCAAATTGAAAATGCGGATGCACTGTATATAACATGCTTTTAATATTACGCAATTAGGAACTCAAGCATTTGAAATGAATGTCAACAGCTCAACGCATAGAAGATTCTCTTAACAAATAGTTAAGGTTGGTTGCAGCCTCTGTGGGTGCCTGGAGCCGGGAGCGTCGTCGCAGGCTCCGTGGGTGCCTGGGGGGTTGGGACCGTCGTCGCAGCCCGCCACCGCCGGTCGAGTGAGTTGTATGTGGACTTGGATGTTTCATGTGGACTTGTACGACTCTTATTTGGATTTGGACTTGTTTGTGGACTCGTATGGATTAAACGCATGATTTCCAATGCATTTTTGGATTCCGACTATAGTCTAAACACGATATAGAAGCAACTAGCAAGTAGAGGCAACTATATAAAGCACGAGTAGAATAAAGTAGATACTATATTGATAACTCGAATGATCATACAAAAGGAAAGGTAAAAGATACAAGAGCTAATACCAGAGCTTCTGAAGACTACTCCGGAACCTCCGAGGCACAGCTTGACTCGACTCTAACACCCAACTAAACTATCCTAACTCTACTAGAAATGAAGTGGAAGAGCTCCTTGGCTAGAGTGTGTGTTACAAGTGAAGTGTAGGCCTCTATTTATAGCTCCACAGGTCGGTTTCGCAGTTGGGTAACCGCCAAGGCACCAGAGCATATCCTCCCTTGATTCGGGCGAAGAAGGTCGGTTCGGCCGAACCCCTGGATGCACCGACCTGGCCTGCCCCCCCAGCACCGCCTGTGGTCCTGGACCCCCTGGGCCGGCCTCTGCTGATGTGGAACGTGTTCTGTGGGCCCAGAGTTCATGTGGCGTGGGTCCGGTTGAGTTGGCGGGCGTCCACTTGTCATTTGATGTGTCCTTTCGGTTGGCGGTGACGTGGACGACTCCCGGCGGCCCGTACGGCTAAGGGGGATAACCGGCCGAACATGTCGTTCGGCCGTTTCTGTCATTTCCGACCCCTATAGCACGTGTTTCGTGATATTGTACCGGCAAACATGACACTCACCAAAACTTGTGGAACATTATTAGAAATAAACCTAAGTGCATGGAATGTTGCATAGTCTCTCATTTAATCCCGAGTATTGGTGGTCGGATTTGGGTTGTAACGACCGCCAACAATTAACGCTGCACCTCACGGGGCCGTCACATTGCAAGATGAAGATGGGAATGTTTTCAACGTGAACAGGCAACGGTTGAAGGTTTTCCTAGAACCTGAGCCTCCGCCACTCGACGACTTATATGTTGTCGAGTTTGTGGAACTCTGAAATCCGTCCGTAGAATTATGGCCCAAAACCCTCACTTACAAACCTTCCAGGCCAAAAATCTCCTGAACCGCGAAAACCCTCGACCAAAGAAACAAAACCCGACCTGGCTCGCACCCCTGGGGGCCCAGAGGCCAGTTCGGCCGAACTGGGCGAACTGGCCAGTTCACCCGAACCCTAGGGTTTGGCCGGACCAGGTCCCCTGACCCCCCGTGCGGATAATTGGCTCTGGACTCATCTGCATCTGTTGTTATCCCGGACGAACTTACAAGGGAAACGTCGGGAAACTCGTTTTTCCCGATCAGAAATCCCGATAAAACCCAGAGTCTCTCTGTCGTCCTTTCCATCTTATCTACAACCTCTCTAGCCCATACACACAGCCACCATGCCCTCCTCTGTAACACCCTAAAATAGCCTATCTAAAGTTTTCAGTAATTAATTGATTATTTAATGCCATGCTCATAATTAACATAGGGTAAATAAACAATTTCTGGAAATTAAAATCAAATATAAGGTCTAGAAACATTTTTGTTGCATTCATGCTGCTGCATTGGTTTTTGTATTGCTTGTGGTTCAAACGAGAATTTGAATCTGATTTAAATTTGCGTTTGAATCACTTTGTTTGGAGGTGTAGAAAAGTTGTTTTAGCCTGGTCCACTTTAGTCCCCTAAACTCTTCTTTCGAAATCAGTTGTGCCCCTTCTCTCTTTTCTCCAGCCCAGCCCCGCAGCCCTCCCCGTTCCACTCGCGGCCCAGCGCTGCTCTAGCCTAGCCCAGCCAACGCACGCGCTCGCCTCCGCCCCTGGGCCGCAGCCGCACCGGCCCAGCTCGCCACTCCAGCCCAGCGCCACGCTTTCGGCCCGTGACGGCCCAAGCTGCAGCGCCAGCCCCTCCCCTCTCCTCCCCGAGCCACTGACCTGTGGGCCCGGCCTACAGTGTCATCCCCTTCCTCAAGCCCGGCTGAGCCGTGGCGAGCTCGCCGCGCAGTCCGGCCGCACCACGCCCCCGGCCCGCTCACCGCGCCTTGGGATCTCCGCCGCAGCTTCCTGGAACCTTCCCTCGCCCTTCCTTTCTTTCTTTGCGCTACTCCCCCTAAGGAAACCGAGCCCCACACAAGGAAGGCGGAGCCCCGCCGCCGCCGCCCCGATCCGGCGTGACCCGCACGCCGAGGGCCCCTGGAGGCTATAAAAGCCGCACCCTGAGACCCAGTCTCTCATTTAATCCCGAGTATTGGTGGTCGGATTTGGGTTGTAACGACCGCCAACAATTAACGCTGCACCTCACGGGGCCGTCACATTGCAAGATGAAGATGGGAATGTTTTCAACGTGAACAGGCAACGGTTGAAGGTTTTCCTAGAACCTGAGCCTCCGCCACTCGACGACTTATATGTTGTCGAGTTTGTGGAACTCTGAAATCCGTCCGTAGAATTATGGCCCAAAACCCTCACTTACAAACCTTCCAGGCCAAAAATCTCCTGAACCGCGAAAACCCTCGACCAAAGAAACAAAACCCGACCTGGCTCGCACCCCTGGGGGCCCAGAGGCCAGTTCGGCCGAACTGGGCGAACTGGCCAGTTCACCCGAACCCTAGGGTTTGGCCGGACCAGGTCCCCTGACCCCCCGTGCGGATAATTGGCTCTGGACTCATCTGCATCTGTTGTTATCCCGGACGAACTTACAAGGGAAACGTCGGGAAACTCGTTTTTCCCGATCAGAAATCCCGATAAAACCCAGAGTCTCTCTGTCGTCCTTTCCATCTTATCTACAACCTCTCTAGCCCATACACACAGCCACCATGCCCTCCTCTGTAACACCCTAAAATAGCCTATCTAAAGTTTTCAGTAATTAATTGATTATTTAATGCCATGCTCATAATTAACATAGGGTAAATAAACAATTTCTGGAAATTAAAATCAAATATAAGGTCTAGAAACATTTTTGTTGCATTCATGCTGCTGCACTGGTTTTTGTATTGCTTGTGGTTCAAACGAGAATTTGAATCTGATTTAAATTTGCGTTTGAATCACTTTGTTTGGAGGTGTAGAAAAGTTGTTTTAGCCTGGTCCACTTTAGTCCCCTAAACTCTTCTTTCGAAATCAGTTGTGCCCCTTCTCTCTTTTCTCCAGCCCAGCCCCGCAGCCCTCCCCGTTCCACTCGCGGCCCAGCGCTGCTCTAGCCTAGCCCAGCCAACGCACGCGCTCGCCTCCGCCCCTGGGCCGCAGCCGCACCGGCCCAGCTCGCCACTCCAGCCCAGCGCCACGCTTTCGGCCCGTGACGGCCCAAGCTGCAGCGCCAGCCCCTCCCCTCTCCTCCCCGAGCCACTGACCTGTGGGCCCGGCCTACAGTGTCATCCCCTTCCTCAAGCCCGGCTGAGCCGTGGCGAGCTCGCCGCGCAGCCCGGCCGCGCCACGCCCCGGGCCCGCTCACCGCGCCTTGGGATCTCCGCCGCAGCTTCCTGGAACCTTCCCTCGCCCTTACTTTCCTTCTTTGCGCTACTCCCCCTAAGGAAACCGAGCCCCGCACAAGGAAGGCGGAGCCCCGCCGCCGCCACCCTGATCCGGCGTGACCCGCACGCCGAGGGCCCCTGGAGGCTATAAAAGCCGCACCCCGAGACCCTCCAGCCCTCATCCCTCCCCCTCCTCGAACCCCTGAGCCGCAGCGCCCTCCCCTCGCTTCTCGCGGCGCCGTCGTGCATCGAGCTCGCGCCGCCGCCTTCGATTCTCGCCGGTCGCCGCTCTCTGCTTGACGAGTGGCCATCCATGAGCCCCGCCAGGAGGTAATGAAGCTCGCTAATCACCTCCCGACCCTGGCTACGTCGTTTTCCGCGCCTAATTTCCTCACCGGCCACTTGCAGTTCCGCCGCCGCCATTGGAGTTCCCCGCCGCCGTCGTTGACCTCCCATTTCAGTGCCCCTCCGCCCCTTCCGACCCTCCCGTTCACTTCTAGTGTTGGTAGGCACCTTCCCGAGCTTCTCCTCGCTTTCCCACCCACTCTCTAGACCTCCGCGCACATTCGCCGGATTTTCCCGTCCGCCGGCCGCCGTCGTGAGCCACGCACATCGCCTCCCTCCTCGACTTGAACCCCCTGGGTGAACTCTCCGTATCCTCCCGAATCCATAGAGCCCTTCCGCGGCCAAAACCGAGCCCTGAAGTTCGACTTCGAGCGAACTCCGGCGATGCGCCGCCGCCAGCCGAGCAGCGCGCCACCCCCGTCGTCGCCGGCGAAATCCCTCTCCACCCGATCTGTTTCTGGCCGCCGGATTGAGATCCAACGGACCTCAGTGCCCTGATCCCCAGGTCAAACCTATTCCATACCGATCAGCCGAACCATTTTGCTAAAGAGCCCTCCCCCTTTCTGTTAATCAATCCGCGGTCTCATCCAGTTGTAAAAATAATTGCATCCAGGTCCTTTTTCAACGTTTTAGCCCCTGAGCTTTCAAACATTCGTACCCGCGGTCCAGCCCTGCTATTTTTACGCGTTAGCCCTTCGGTTTTTAAGCGTAATTACGTATAGGTCCTCGGTTTCTCGCAAATGAGCCCCTGGAAGTTTCTGAAACTTACCAGCAAGCCCCTGAACCTTAGAAATGCCATAACTTTCACGTTTTAGCTCCGATTAGTGTGATTCTTGCGCTCTTGTGTTTGTAGCGAAGCGTAGATTATTTCTAAAACCTTATTTTGTACTATTTTACTGTCTGGTGTACTGTTTCTAATAGAATACCTTTGTTTGCATGTATTGGCTTGTGGATGTTTGTGTGTGGTGATTCGTGTCCAGTCGGTGAGGCATTCGCGTTGGACTTTGAGTATGAGGATTTCCAGGAGCCGTATCAGCAGCAGCAGCAGCCGCCCATCGAGGAAGGCAAGTTATAGCACGGACAATCCTTGCTACCTATCCCACTTGTACTACATATTTACTACATTCATGCATGTGTCTAATTTGATTGACCTTTAAGGTTGTACCTAGTTTTTGTTTATCCAGTCCTTGTTACCTTGGGTTTATGCATATGGGTAGACCTTTGCTAGGCGCAGCTACTGTCACCTTTACTTACAATTGTTAATCTTGATTTAATGGTTCAATACAATGTTAATGTTAAAACTGCTTTTTAGCAACTTGGATCAGGGAACTAGGGCGTAAGCTTCGTGCCTGGCCCTAGAGTCTCTCCCTAAGGACTGATTCTTAAAGCGGCAACCCAGGAGCCTGTCGCCACCGCCAGAACTATAATGACTCTGGTCTTGGACGAGTAGCTTGTACGTCTCTAGCTTGACAGTGGTTACCGACGGGCCGACGGCGTTGTGGGAGGCAAGGTACGGGGTGTTATCCCGATTCCACCGAGGACGGATGCGCTCCGTTGGCTATGTCTCGTTAGGCACTGTCCCGTGTTGGGAGTCCCTAGAGTACGGGAACTCCGCACGTTGCGCTTTTTTATTTCTTGCTGGCATGCGTTGCCTGCGCATTGGACGCCATTGACCCTCCTATCGCTGCGCCCTGGGAGTCAGCCAATCTCGGTGCCTAAGGTCTCACCGCCTTGTATTACCACAGCGGCTACTATCTTGTTAGGGTGTCTTGTGAAAAGCCTCGTAGCGTCCCTATGCGATCACACCTCGGAAGTGTGGTTTAAGAGGTTGGCCACCTCAGCATGGTTGGGTTTAAAGTTCTTTGAACTTTTACGCGACTGGTGGGTAAAGGGCGAAACCTCTGCAGAATGTAAATCTATCATGATAGCCTTGCTCAAGGTCATGAGCGGCCTAGATCCTTTTTGATTAGAAGATGATGTTTATTATTGCTTAATGATACTTGCACTTATTAATTGGGTTGCAACTGGGATTCATACACTGGTGTAATTTGGACTATGCTAAAATGAACCAACTAAAAGTGCTTAAAGCAGTGAGCCGTGTCAAGCCTTTTGAGCCTCATACACCCGTGCTATACTTGCTAAGTAACTTTGTTACTTACACTTGCTATATTTTTGTCATTTGCTGCAAAATCCCGGATGGGTAACAGATTGGGCTGTGTGCGAGTCTGCTGCTGAGTTTCCCGAAGACCTACCGTTCTATTGAGTGGTTCCCCCAGTCAGAGTCCCTGTTGAGTACGGCCTCGTTAGAGAGAGAGTTGTTATTAGTCTTCCGCTGTATTGGTTAGTTCATTTATGGAGCAACTCTGATGTAAACGCTCTCATTAATAAAGCATTTATTTTCAGCATTTGTGTCTCCGTTATCATATTTGTTGACTATATGTGTTCTATGCACTTCCTGGGCACACATATAGTAGCATTCGGGTTTCCGTGTAAATCCGGGTGTGACAGATTGGTATCAGAGCCGTGCTGACTGTAGGAACGTAGCTTAGCTAGAACGGTTGAAGAGATCTAGGAGACCACCATGATTCAGTGATCGTTTAGTTTTTCAAAAAGAAAAAAAATCAATCTGCTGTCAAGTCTTGTGTGAATTATGTCTCTAGGTGCTTGATTTTGTTGTTATTATGCTTATGCTTGATTTGGATTTTTGTAATGATTGTGATGGTCATAGACGCGAGTCTATCTCCATCTAGTTATAGGACTAAGGCTTAAGGATATTAATGTTTACATAGAGGGGGTATTTATTTCTCTTGCTCTTTACCTATCGAATCCTTCATCTTGGTAATCCTCCGAAGACACTTGGTTATGAATCAATAGAGTTTTGATAAGAATTATTTGCTGATGATAGATGGTGAACACAAGGAGGAACGCTAGTGCTGGTGGGAGCGGCCAGAACCCGAACCCGAACCCACCGCCTCCACCACCGCCACCCTCCATGGAGCAGATGATGCAGATGCAACTCCACCTGACACAGCAGATGGCCCAGACTATAGCCTTGCTGCAGCAGCAACAACAGCAGAACCCTCCTCACCAGCCTCACGTGCCACCAAGAGACAAGAGGGGCGAATTTCTAAAGGGACGCCCTCCTACCTTCACCAAGGCCAGCGATCCTCTGCAGCCAGATGATTGGCTCAAGGCAGTGGAGAGACAGCTCGACATCGCGCAGTGCAACAACCGGGAGAAGGTGTTGTACGCAGGAGGACAGCTTCAGGGGCCAGCATTGGAGTGGTGGGATTCATACCAGTATGCCCACCCCAACCGTGCTCAGATCACTTGGCAGGAGTTTCATGACAGCTTCCGCTCTCACCATGTGCCGGAGGCTTTGATGACCTTGAAGAAGAAGGAGTTCCTGGCGCTGAAGCAGGAAGGGATGAGTGTCACCGTGTCACACCCGGGTTCTATATAAACCCGAAGTGCTGCTATATGTGTGCCCAGGATGTCCACAGAACATATGTAGCTAACAAATATGATAAACAGAGTACATATGCTCGTAATAAAAATAATTTAAATCAGAGTTAGCACATACACAGCGGAAGTCTAATCTTCAACTCCAAGGTGAGGCCGCAGTCCACAGGGACACCGACTGGTTGACAACAGCTTAGTAGTACTCCATCTGTTACCCATCCCGGAATGTCGAGTAATAGCAAGTGTAAGTAAATGTCTTACTTAGCAAGTATAGCACGGGGTATGAAGGCTCAAAAAGGCTTGACACGGCTTAACTGCATCAGCATTTTTAGTTGGTTCGTTTTATCATTATCCAAGTTACTACAAGTGTATGAAATTACAGTAGCCGTTGTAGTACCATAAGGCGGTGAGACCTTAGGCACCGAGATTGACTTACGCCTACGGAGTCCACCATAGGGGGGTCAATAGCGTCCAGAGCGCGGCAAGAATGCCATCAACAAAATAAATGCGAAGGCCAGCAGGAAAAGTAAAAGCGCAACGTGTAGAGCTCCCGCTGAACGGTTGCTCCCACACGGGACTGTGCCTCACAGGGACATAGCCGACGGAGCTACCGCCCTCGGTGGAATCGGGAATCACCCCGTACCTTATCTCCCACAATGCAGTCGGCCCGTCGGTAACCACTGTCAAGCTAGAGACGTACAAGCTACTTGTCCAAGACCAGAGCCATTATAGTCCCGGTGGTGACGACTGGCTCCTGGGGTGCCGCTTTAAGAACCAGTCCTTACGGAGAGACACTAGGGCCTGGCACGCAGCTGACGCCCTAGTTCCCTTAATCATGTTGCTAAAAAGCAAATTTTAATCATAATGTTGAAGTGAACCATTATGTCAAAATTAACAAATAGATAAAGGTGGTAGTGGCAGCGCATAGCAAAAGTCTACCCATCATGCATAAACCCAGTAAACCAAGGTACAGGATAGATAAAACTAGGTACAACCTTAATGGGAAACAAATTAGACACATGCATGTATGAAATAAATGATTAAGGGTGAATAGGTAGCAAGGATTGTCCGTGCTATAACTTGCCACAAATCCAGTTTACAGCTGCTCAGACTCTTCAATTCTTGATCTTGAATCTCTCGAACGACCTTCCTCTACTCGCAGCAATCATCGAGCACAACATGAAGCTAAACAAACAAGCAAACAAACAAGAATAACTAAGAACAATACACCAAACAGTAGAAACAGAACAAAAGAAGGCTACGAAACTATTCTACGCTTCGCTACGAACACGTGAGCGCAAGAATCACACTAATCGGAGCTAAAACGAAGAAGTTATGGCTTTTCTAAGGTTGAGGGACTTGCTGGCAAGATTTTAAAAGTTCCAGGGGCTTGCTTGCAAAAAAAAACTCAGGGGCTAAAACATAATTTCATAATAAAACAGCAGGGTTTATTCGCAAAATAGTTGAAACAGGATCTCGGGCGCTAATTTTAAAAAAGTCCAGGGGGTTTTCTATAAAATTCAGGACCTAGATCTAATTATTTTTGAACTACACAGGACCACGGGTTGATTTTCGAAAAACGCAGGGGCTCTTTAGCAAAAGTGCAGCGCTGACCGGGGTTGACCGGTACGGTCAACTTTGACCCCGAGGCTTGACTCGATCTAGGCCGCTGGTTTCGGATCGGACGGCTTGGATTAGATCGGGGAGAGGGGTCACCGGCGGCGGGGTGTTGCGGCGGCGCCGCCCGCGGGTCGCGGCGGAGGGTCGCCGGCGTTGCTCGAAAGGGAGCTAGGGGGCTCGGTTTTGGGTGCC
>OAMR01001071.1:41016-54801 GCA_900205405.1 Echinochloa crus-galli | reverse complement strand
TAAGAGACAGGCGCTGGAGCGGCGGGCCATCGGCGGCGCGCGAGCTCGGGCGCGGTGTCAATGGCGGCGGCGCTGGCGCAGAGAGGAAAGCGCGGTGGCTCGGGAGCAGCTAGGGTTGGGAGTGGAAGCAGAGGGGGTGGCGGCGCTGGCCTAAGTAGGCGCGGGGGTGGCCTCGGCGAGCGGCCAGCCGCGTCGGGCGCGCACCACCTCCGCCGAAATCGGCGGGAGGTTGGGGATGGACCTGCCAGGGCGGTCCCACCTGGCAGCGTCTCGAAGGGGAGGGGCTGTGCGGCTGGGCGCGACGGGCCGAAAGAGGAGCTGGGCTGGGCCGCGAGGTGGACTGAGGAAGAGATTGGGGAGGGAAAATGGACTTCCGAGCGGAGGCGGGCAGGTGGGCCAAGCCGTGGAGGAAGGGGAAGCTGGGCTGCGGCTTCCGGGCTGGGCCGGCTCGGGAAATGGGGAGAGGAGGGGGAAAGCTGGGCTGCAAGGAGTTGGAGGAGCAGAAGAACATCGGGCCAAGACTTGAGGGAGCAAAAGCGAACTCTTGAAGAAACAAGTTTTCTAGAGGCTCGAAACAAAGCGATTCAAACTCGAATTTAAACTAGATTTAAATTCTTATTTGAACCACCCACAAGCAAAAACTCAATGCAGTCGGCATGAATGCAAGGCACTCAATATTAAACTTATATTATTTTAATTTAATTTAGAAAAAGAATTTTTTTCTACAAAATTCCCTGTAATTTATATAAAGCTTAGAAAATTTTAGAAAATTGAGAAAATCATTGTATTATTTATGTTAAAAATTCACAGCCCAAAATTCGAAAATTTTGGGGTGTGACACACCGCTTACCGTGACAAGTTCATCGAGCTGGCCCGTTACGCTCCAGAGGATGTGGACACTGACAAGAAGAAGCAGACCAGGTTCCGTGATGGCCTGCATGATGCTCTGTCGTACCAGCTAATGTGCACCAAGTTCCCCAACTTTCAGGAACCGGTGGACGGCGCCTTGATGCTGGAACACAAGCGCCGTGAGATGATGGAGGAGAAGAAGAGGAAGTTCCATGGCCAGCAGATAGGGAGCAACAGTTAGGGAGCAGCAAATAGCCGTGAGATGATGGAGGAGAAAAAACTAATGACACGGTTTTGTAATACTTTGCGAGACGAACATTTTGAGCCTAATTAATCAATGTTTGAAAAATTATTCACAAATACAAACAAAATGCTACAATATCGCTATAGTGCTAAGGTCCCGGGCCAAGTTTGAGTGTTCAAACTTGGAAACTAAACAAGGGCTTAAATTGTGCAGGGGCATGATCCCCTTACCCCTTGTTTATCCCAAATTCCACCCCCAAAAGTCATCGTAAAAAAGAAGATTCCCATTACATCAAAATGTCGACACATGCATTGAGTACTAAATGTAGATGAAATCAAAAACTAATTACAGAGTTTTGTTATTACTTTACAAGACAAACATTTTAAGCCTAATTAATCAATTTTTGAACAATTTTTGACACATAGAAACGAAATACTACAGTGACGTACGCACCCTAAAAAGGCAAAGTTTGGCTCTCAAATTTGAGAACTAAACAACAAGACCTTAGTTTTCCTGAAACCGTTCAGAACAAGTCTCGTCCACTCAACCAAACACGGGATGGAACCCTCCCTCGAATATATGATTTATATTATACCCCCAAATATGTCCCAAGAACCGTTTCCTATTAAAAAACATAGTTTAACTACAGATCAATAATTTGGTCCAAAACAACATTTATGGATTTATTATGGCCATGTCTACTAATGATCCTAAAGCCTAAAGTATAGAGTATGCAACTATGAAAAAGGATCGGTTCTTCAAATTCCAAAATAAGCTTCAATGGCCAACATGCCCTAAAACCATCACGAATGAGTGCCCATGTCGGCATCAAAACGAGTCATCCAAAACAAAGTTGCCATAAATTAACTTGGACGACCATCCCTGAAAAATCTAGGCAACCAGTGCAATAGCAAGCCTCCTGGTCTCCTCAGTACATATACTACCTACAGGTGTCATCCTGCCAGTTTCGTGTTGCTTTGCTTCTGGATCAACATCTGTAAAATACACAATGGAAGATCATCTCAATCAAGTGTGCTTTGGTAAAATTTAGTAAACATTGCTTTATAATTCTTCATCAAATAAACATGCACAAGATCAATTTTTTCAGTTAAATTCAACAATCAGCTAGCTAGAAAGAGATTCATAACAAATAGACGGTTGAGGGAGTGAAATATTTTACTTCCTGCCTAAGATCTTGCTGCCTAAGAAAAAATTCAAAAGCAAGAATTGAAATTTGCAGCCTAAGAAAAATTCAAAAGCAAGAAAGTTGAAATTTGATGCCTAAGAAAAAATTCAAAAGCAAGAAAGTTGAAATTTCCAGCAGTATATGTATCACAAGTTCACAACCCAAGTAGCTCCTGAATCAATGCATTAGAGAACACAAGATAGTCTCTTCACGAAATAAATAAAACGTACTAATAACTATATCCAATGAAGTTTTTTACACATCTTGCATCACTACAACAACAACAACAACATAGCCTTTTGTCCCAAGCTAGTTGGGGTAGGCTAGAGGTGAAACCCAAAAGATATCCTTATTCTGGGGGTTGTAAAATCATTTTTTCACAAGAAACAGTAACCCTTGAAGTCATGTCAAAATGCAATCTGCCGTATGGAACTTTCACATTGAACATATTTTGTTCCAATCTGGTTGGTCAGAAGAATAACATAGTGACTGGAAAAAAAGAAATTCTTTGGGGCATCTTGCAAGATTGTGCAGTGAAATGCAGGAGTAGGATATGGTGATATATTTAATCTCAAGCTTATAGTTCTGCCAGAACCTATGCGCGTGTGGAATACATTGAGCTGTATATTTAAAAAATTCAGATAAGGGTGGTGGAAAAAGGGAAAAATCAAACAAGAGAAGAAAGCTTCAAAGAATTATAATAGTGACAAGACTTCTACAAGAACCCTTTCTACTCTTGTTCTGGTACCACCAAGCACAGAACCTACTTCCCAGCAAATTCAGATATGCTCCTACTAAGGTCAGAGGGGGAGACGTATCGTGTTGGTAATAATAATTCTGGTAGCCCGACTGTGAAAAAGTTCATGGCAGATTCCCAGAAGAGTCTATGCACACCATTAAATCAAGAAGGGGTGTGTGAGGTATAAGAAGCAAACAATAAGGGTAAAACCAACAAAGTCGAAGTTCCTGGGGTTTTACATGAGAAGGATGATATGGATGACATGCTAAGTAAATTCTTTCTCAAAGAAGGATGGAAGTTTCTGCATCTAGAAGTAAACAAGTACAGTCAGACGTCAAATAAAAATATTACTCTGCTACTGAGAAAATTATTTGGTTTTGTTGATCACATTCAAACCAAGATAGTGACGAAAAGAATGAAGCTGGTGACACAATTGGAGCGACTGAGGCGAACAAGAATCTGAACCGATGCAGATGATATGCAAGACAAGAGGCCTGAAGTCCATGCTGAAGCTTCAAATAATCAATACAAGGTGGTGGAACAGAAAATGACAGGCAAACAAGTCAATGTTGAGCAACCTAGGAGGACCAAGAGCCTTCAAGGAGGCAACATAAAAGATAAAGCTGAAAGCCTCACAATGACGACAATTTTGAAAGGTACTACTAAACACTTCTGTAATTCCTTTAAAACAAGTCTCATTCTTTAACCAAGTAATACAAGATAAAAAGCTAGATGTATGGGTGTTAAATAAGCGAACTCCTGGTGAGATTTAACCAAGTAATTGAAATCGTTTAAAAAAGCTCGAGATCTGATGCAGATAAGTTTGATCAAAGAACAAGTGCTCTAGGGAAATAAAATCTACTTGGGATAGGTCAGAGGTCTCTCTAATTCATGGCGTTCTATTACTGCTAAAACACAAACTAATGGCTAAAAGAAAGATAGAATTTCATAGTGATATGTTCTTTTGAGATTTTATGTGCATGTAAAAGAAAAATGGAAGATCAGTGTCATAAGTAATAACAGCCCACCCAAATTCAAATCTGAGCTGTATCAGATCCAAAAACCTGATTTTCTAGACATAGTCAATAGAAGTTGGCACAAGTCAGTTAGATTAAGATATTCTTGATAAAATACAAATAAAAGAGAACAAATAAAGAATACTCTCAAGGATGGGTTAGGATTTAGATAGAAACATAAGTACTATTTAAACATGAGCCAACTCAAATGGGGACTCTTGAAGAAACAGGAAAATAGCCTTTTATGCTAGCCCATAAGAAAAATGCAAATTCAAGTTGAGTTGCAAAAACAATATGCTGAGGGAAAATTATACTGTAACAAAAATACACACTTGGCTATCGAAAGGTGATACCAACAGAGTATTTCATAGAACAGATAATGGTAGTATTAAGAGACAGAAAACTAAATCTGACAATAGTGAAGAAATCTATAGTGGAACAACAATAGTTACAATACACACATGGCTGCTGACTTATGAATTCTGCAAAGGAAACAGGCAATTCGATCTCAAAAATACACACATGACTGCTGACTAATGAATTCTACAAAGGAATGTTAAACTAGCACATGCAATTCGATCTCAACATACTTATCAGGGCAGAGATTATCAACATTGACAATGTTGAATTGGGTAGGCCTTTTTATCAAATAGTCTGAATGATTTTTGAATTCATTTACATGAAAAGTGCTTCCTTTCATATAGTAAATAAACATTATCTTATAATTATATTTTTGCGTGCGTGCCAAAAATTGCCTTCTACCTATGGATAAACACAAGGACACTTATAACAGATATATAAAGATAAATAAACAGCACTTGACATAGTAAAAATAAACTTACCGGTATATCTATGCTGGAACCAATGCTTATCTTTTTGTCAAGATGACTCTCACATATTTGCAGAAGCAAGTTCTCCAACTGATAGCAGCAAGACGAATAATAAAAGTTTAAGTTATTGAGAATAGATCATAAACATTTGTTAATTTCCTATCCACTCCACTCATAAAATAACACATCACCTTTACAATTATTATTGTTAATAATAACACCTACCTCGACAGTAGTGGCAATGCACTCTCCATCAATGGAGACAATGATATCACCAACTCGAATTCCTAATTTCTCAGCAGCTGATCCATGAGACACCTATAGTTCAATTTGACATTTAACACTCGATAATATATGATACAAAAAAGTTAACATTGATAAAAAACATAAAGAACATTGGACAATGATACCTCTTTGACTATTAGACCAGAACTGACATCACATTTGCGCAATATCTTCTCCACATGATTCAGATCTAGAAATTTAATGGCTGAAAACTGCATCCCAATATGCAGCCGAGGAATGCAACTATACAAAAAAAATTTACCATCCATCATATTTCAGAAACTATAAAAATGGAAATTGGACACAAGAGGATCTAGTCTAAAATTATACAACAGCGACAAAAAAGTAAAACTTACTTAAATTTCTTGAACATATCCAAACACCTCAGAATAACAGAGGAAGGAATAAAGCTCATTCCTGAAACAGTAACCATCCCCAAAACTTGCCCACTAAGATCAATCACTGGTCCTCCAATTGCAGCCTAAAATAATTAAGTTCCAACATTAGAACTTGAAAGTGTCAACATTAGAACCACAAGCAACATAAGTTAATAGTGATTTATGAGACATTACAATAGATTAATTGTACCTGACTAATCATACAGCCCATGAACAAAAAATGATGTCGTTCATATTTAGTTGGGCCCTTAAACTGAATGTTACCATACTTAACATCCAGATTCAGATCTTTATCTCTACTGAGCACAAACACGCCCTGACCATAAGTCACCTTGCTGTTGAAGGTTGGAATCCTAGCACATGAGTTCATATGAACCTTAAACAGGGCAATGTTGAAGTGTTTGTCAAAATGGAGCAAACGTGCAGGTACAGCTGTATCATATTTATCCAACAGCCGAGCACAAACCTGAAAAAGAGAGATACAAAATGCATGCATTAATATAATTGTGTGTTGCTACCTCTACATTCTAATAGAAGGTATCTAACCCACAGGCTTCACCCATGATAACACCAAACTACACATTTTATTACTTTGGACATCAATTGAAATGGA
Organism: Echinochloa crus-galli; assembly: GCA_900205405.1. Lineage (NCBI taxonomy): Eukaryota > Viridiplantae > Streptophyta > Magnoliopsida > Poales > Poaceae > Echinochloa > Echinochloa crus-galli. The sequence goes on along the minus strand of OAMR01001071.1, from coordinate 48,641 downwards.
GCCTACATGCAACTCCACAAAGTTGGTATGTGAACTCACCTCAACATTAGGCGCATACTCTTCTGTAAATAACCATTGGTCCGATGACGAGGAATTTTTGCAGATTAATAGTGCAGAAGTTAAAACAGTGCCTGTTTTACTATCTTCATCCCAATCAATAAGAAAGCCAGATGACCGTGCCATCAGTTCACCATCTGCAGATATAATAATTAACTAGCAGACACAAAGCATAGGGAAAAACCAATAAAGAGAGTCTGTGCTACTTACCAACATAGGACGATAGACTAAGAATAACTTTAGCTCCTTCAAGAATGTTTTCAGTTGCAGATTCACGAACAGTGAGCAGATTTGCATTTGCCATACATGAGGGGGGCATGTACGGATCAAGTGTTACAAGCTTCAGTTGGTTCTCTGCACAAAATGTGCACATACAGACTTAGCAATATGCATAATAAAAGTTTCAATACAAATATAGGACATGACAAAACGATAACAAAGAATGGTGAGATATTAACTATTGCATGTTCTTGTACCCGTTCTTCTCAATTTAATGATGCTCAGCTCTCATGCGTTTTCCGAGAAAAATTAACTATTGCATGGCCATTAAGGCATTGAGCCCACCAAACAGTCTGTTGTGTTCAGATCCACGCCAACCCAAGGAAGAAGGTTTCATTGATTGCTGCCTACTGCTGTTTGAGGTTTGACTTGTTAGGGCCATCAAACTAAACATACAAATCAGCATAAAAGCTGCCTCGTGCCCAAGCTCATGGGCCAAACGCCAAAGTGTTGCAATATTTAGTATAATTTCCTATCTTTCCTATCCTGGTATCCAATTGTCTACTATATCCAACTATCCACCTTATACGCATACATGTTTACAAAGGTAGCCAATTTAAAAAAGATGGTCCGCAAAAACTTACTTCTTTTCTCTCGGTACTTCATTTTCAGAACATCAAAGGCATCCTCAATGGCCGGGTCCATTCTAGAGCAATTTCCCCCTTCGCCGACGGCCGCGACGTAAGGCCATCGCAGAGGCGAGCTGACCTCAGAGGAGGAGGAGGCATGCCGTTCGCCAGATGAGGCTGAGGCCGCCGCAGCCGCCGTGGTGCCTCTGGCGCCTTTCTTGTCGTCCTCATCCTCGCGGCTCTGGTCGGCAGCCCTAGCTCTCTTCCGCCTCTCGCTCTGGGTCTGCTCCGGGGGGTCTTTCCTCTTGCCTGAAGACGCAGCCTGCGTTTGGGCTTCATTCCCGTCGGTCACCGCGGGCGTCAGGGTGTGTGCAGAGCGGCGGCGGCGGCGGCGCGCCCTCGACCGGGATGCCTCTCCCCCCTCCCCTTTCGTGGCGGTCAGCGGCATTTAGGGTTCGACTGACTTGGCCGATCGCCACCCGCAGTTCTCCGTCGCGGTGATGGCAAATCGGCAGGGGTAGGAGGATGAGGATGGGGATTCTGGATTCTGGCGAGGAGGGGAGATGGAGGAGGAGCCGGGGATTTCTCGAATCGGAGAGGGACCGGAAGGAGAAGGACCGACGGGACGGGACGGGGAACCAGATCAGGCAGGGGCTCTTCGGTCCAAGAAAAGATCCGACTTTTTTTAAAAAAAAAGAAAATGTAATTCCGTGTCTCAGGAAAGTGACCCCGCAAGCAGAAAGGATACTTCGCATACTCCGTACTAGAGTCAGATATTTTAAATTTAAATAAACTTAAATAAATTTATATAAAAATTACTAGCATCAGATCTTTAAATTGATTTGGTATAAATAAATGTTTCATAATTAATCTAACAATAATTATTTTATATTATAAATACTCCCTCCATACTCATATTAGATGATGTTTAGGACAGCAACACGGTCTCCAAAGCATAACTTTGACTCATATTTTCTATAAAAAATATTTATTAGAAAGTTATATATGTATACTTTTATGAAAGTAATTTTCAAGACAAATCTATTCATATGATTTTCACATTTCTAAACTCAATGGCTTAAAAGTTATTCATGATTTATATTTTCAAGGTTTGACCCAAACCTTGTCTAAAACGTCATCTAATATGAGTATGGAGGGAGTATTAGTATTATTTTATATAAATGTTAGTACTTTCGCCCTGTTCGTTTGGATTGTTTCCAGCGAGCCAACAGTGTTTTTCTCTCAGCGAAAACCAGCGCCAGCCACCAGCCACCAGCCACCAACCAGCCATCAGTGTTTTTCTCTCAGCAAAAACCAGCACCAGCCACCAGCCATCAGCCAAACGAACAGGGCGTTTGTGTGTGAGGTTAGCTTTAGAGGCTTCGACCCATTTAATCTCGTATACGGTCCCGGTCCCGGTCCCGTCCCTTTCGCCAGGCCGCCGCCTACGGCCTTTAATCCCTTGATGGGACTGGAGGGGATTGGGATGGATTAAATTTCCAACTGATTTGTAGGGGATCTAAACTAAGATTGCAAATAGCCCGCTATAGCTCCGTTATAGTTTCGCTATAGCTTTTTAAGACACATGCCGCTACGATAATGCAAATATTACCGTTAATGACGCTAACTCCGCTATATCATGAAATAGCCCCGCTAAATTCAATAGCTTAGCTCCGCTAACATCGCTATGTTTGACTTATGATCTTATATACTTGTGATTTATGAACAACATGGTATGATTTATAATATATCTTGTGAATTGGAGCTCATTTCCTTATGTATTCACTAGTGTTTGCATGTATTTATGAAATATGAGCTGGAAATCATAAAATTGGTAATATTTAGGGCTAAATTTTGATAGTTTTTCACATACCGCTAAATGTTATAGCTTCCGCTATAGCTTCGTTATAGCCCCTATAGCTTTTTTAGAAGTATTCCGCTAAATTCTATAGCCCGCTATTTGCAACATTGATCTAAACCCTCTCAATTCCCTCCAAATTCTCTTCAAACCCTCCCATAGGTGGATTAAACGAATAAAGCATACAGGGCCACATGTAGTTTCCATTTGGTACGTAAGCAACATAGCTTAGAACTCATTAGGACCTTTTTTTCTTCGTCCCTGCTCCATCCCGTCCCATTCGCTGCTGCCTCGGCCGGTGGCTGCCGCGCTGCCCGCCCACCGGCTCTCACCGCCCTACCTCCCCCCCATCCTACCACGATAGTTGTTGTCACCCCGCCGGCGGCCACCGTCCGTCGGTTGTCCAGCCCCCGCCCGGCCGCCGGTCGAACCGCCACCACTTCGTGTCCTCCGCCAGCCCCACCCCTTTCTTCTCTAAAGCCAGCAACCATGGAGTCCTCAACTCCGGATACCCTAAAACCCTAACCGTCGCCGCCATCGGCCTCGCCCACCACCCGCGGCCGGCGGCACCCTCGCCGCCGAGCCGCTCCAACCCCTCTGCCCTCAACCTCCTGCCGGCGCGTGACGACGCCCGAGCAAGCAGCGGCGGAGGAAGTAGATCATGCGGCCCGCATTGAACGCACCAATCTAAAAGATCTACATAAATTTTCCGGTCGCATATCGTCTATCCCTGCTGCACGGTCCTACTTTTCCTAATCGGGCTTCGTTTCCCGTCTCCACTCAGACTCTCTAACCCTAACATTAACAGCCGCCGCTGTCCCTCCGCGTATGATGTCTTACCGGCTCGCGAGCCTACGACGACGTAGAGGAGATCGTGCAGTTTAGTCGTAAGAATCTCAATATAGCTTCCGAAAATTCCGTATCAGGCGTGCATAAACGAGCGAGTGCATATACGCGGGTCAGTTCAGCCCATTTGCGGATCAGACGGAGGGGGCCGCCGTTGTCGGACCTTAGGACCGATAATCCACCTGGGCTACCCGAGTGGTTGATTTGTAGGTGGGGCGATTGATGAGCTCGGGAGGCACTGATTTAAACAGGTTCGGGCTATGCGGAGGTATAATACCCTACGTCCTGTGTCGGTGTCGTCGTTTGTATTGCTGGTACTCGGCCGAGCTTCAGGGAGCTTGGACGAGCATATGTGTTACAATGCGGGGTGCAATGTTGTGTGTCGTGTCCCTCATGGGGGTGCCCTAGGCCGTCTTATACAGGGTTACGGGCTAGGGTTTACAAGTCGGTTTCCATCTAAACCTACTCGATTCCAACCGGGACTCTAGTCCAAGTCGGTTACAACGGAATATCCCTGGACATACAGACGAGCCGCCTGCCGGTGTGGCAGAACCGCTCATCCCAACCCAAAAAAAAGTGCACTTATATCGCCTTAAATGCGATCCGACACTTAAATTGGATTAAGATAGCTGTCTGTCGGGTTTCACCCGATACAACCACGTATTTCGAGATTGAAACAAAGCATACCATTACTCGTATGAAGACGAGCCCAGGGATTACATGTCACACCCCAAAATTTTTGGATTTTGGGATGTGATTTAATAGCATAATTAATATAATAATTTTCTCGATTTTCTAAAATTTTTCCAAGCTTTATATAATTAACAGGGAATTTAGTACAGGAAAATGCTATTTTCTAAATTTAATTAATTAATATAGGTTTAATATTGAGTGCCTTGCATTCATGCTGGCTTGCATTTAGTGGTTTTATGTGTGCAAAATTTCTAAAAAGCGTTTAGAAGCCTAATGGGAATTTTTCTAGATTTTTCTGGAATTTATTCTCATTTTCCTAGAGCTTATTCCAATTTTTAGATTAAGCTAAAATCCTTTTCGTGAGGTCCAAATACAATATTTGGGTTCCTCATGTCCAAATCTATCTCTAGGATTTTTGGAATTTTTGGAGTGTTTTTCCTGGTTTAAATATGAATTCTAGACTTATCTGGAATTATTATATAACCAGGAAATTAATTATTTCGAAAATTAAAATCACCCAAAATCTTAGTAGACCAGCCCTGACCCAAAGTTGACCCAATTTTAGCCCAAATCCATCCCATCACTTTGTTGGGCCAAATTTCAAAGCCCATTAGTGTCTTAAGAGCCCATTAGCATTGAAAGGGGCTAAACCATGTTTTAGTCCCATATTGCTAATGAACGTGGAGGTGAGAGGTTTTCTCCCTATATAAACAAGCCATCCCTCCTCCAGAAAAGACACACCACCATCGACTCCTCTATAGGGAGGCCCCTTGAATGAGATTCCCTAAGAAAGTCTTCTTCCACCATGTCTTCCACTAGTGCCCATTCTTCGTCTCGTCGTCGCGCCGAACCTTCCGACGCTTTTTGCCTCAAGACTCAAGATTTTCAGTAAGACCCTCAGCGAATCTTGTAATTTTCTACCTTATTCGTTTAGTATTCTTTCGTAGAATAGTCCTCGCTAGCTTCAAGCGCCGTTAGTCTATAGTTTCCAACGTTTTCTGAAAATTCGACTAGATTTCTGAGATGCTCACCGTTTTGACCATAACTTTTGATCCCCTTAACCAAATCTAGTAAATAAATACATTTTGGATATCTATCTATTAAAGATCCAAGGAAATTGAAACTTTTCTCACCCAAAAAAACTCCCCCTACCCCTCACAGAGGACCCACCTGCCAGGCTCCGCCCGAAAAAAAGAGGTAGAACGCGGGGATTTGTGTGGAAGGAGGATGTTTCTGCCACCGGATGAAATACTTTTGTTACCGCGGCCGGCTGCACCCGCCCGCGCGTACCCACGTCCGAAAATCACGCTCCTCTCTCTCTCCCTTTCCTTCTTCCCAACGCCCCCGCCCCTCCCCTTGGCTCCCTGTCCATCACGGCGGCATTCAACCCCGCCGCCTCCCCTTCTCCATCCAAACCCTAACCCAGGGCCGTCCTCGTCCCGACGATGGCGGCGGCGGCGGCCAAGCCTCACTGGCGCCCAGCGGAAGCCTCGGGACGGAGCTCACGTGGCTCGTGGAGGCATCCCCGGCGGAGCTCGTTCCGCCCGTGCGGGCAGCGGTCCGGGTGGAGCTCCCGTGTCCTTCAATTCGTCTCCGCGTGCGAGCCGAGCCTGCGCGCCGACCCCAGTGCGCCGGCGCCGGCGCTCCCGAGCTACAGCGGCCCTCGCCGGCGGTGGGCCGTCCCTTGTGTGCTGCGAGGCGCGGCCGCCGGGCGGGGGCCGCGCGCGGCGCAGGGATTCGCTGGACCCCATGGACCATGGAAGGCGGCGTGCCGCGTGCGCGCAGGGTTGGACGCACCATAGCGCTGGAGTCTTCTCCCAGAACCCTCGCCCCATCCAATCCAGGTGCTGCTGGGGTCATCGAGGTCAGAAACATTTGTCTGGTTCTCTGATGCAGACCGTGCAGAACGAATCACTTTTTTTTGTTTGTTTGCCGCACTATTCTGAATGGATAATAGCAGAGAATAATGGAAAATTACACAGGATGCAGTAGTTCTAAGCATATCCATCTTATAGTAGGTAATCCTGCATTACTTCTAAGCATATACCTCTGTCTGCATAATAGAATATAAGAGAATAATGGAAAATTGCATAGGCTGCATTAGGTGCCTCCTGATCAAATACATCTACTGAACTCATGTCGAGTATTGTGCATGTTGTGGTCTTATTCATGTCATATTATTGTTTCCAAATCCAAAGGGAATTTGTCAAACAAATATTGCCGTACCCGAATCAAAATAGATTATTAATCACAATTGATGTATAAATACAACTTGCATGTATAAAGCGACTATGTATATCTTTAGATAGTCTTGCAGTTTGGACAAGTCAACTCTTTCTGGGAATTATTTCTTCCAGTCTTACTTTGTATGGGCCAGAATAAAGGATGTTTCTTTCGAAAAGAATTGAATAGCTGCAGCTCCAGTGCAAAAGTCTGCACCGCGCGATACAGCTATACAACTTCTTTCCTTTTAAATCCTACTATTATACTTCCGTCTCTTACATTATTTTCTTTTTGTCATCATAGATCGGCTGAGTGAGAACATGTTAGAATGTGCATTTTAATGGTACATGATCACTTATATACAGGCTTAAGTACGTGTTAAGTATTTTTGTTGGGCGAAAATGTAAAGAAATCTGGTGTCCTGCGCATCCTGAAAGGTGGAGATTTGATATTGTCGTATGCTTCATTATTTAGTTCATGCTCTTAATTTTGTTTACTTTCAGGCAATCTCAGCTATGGCACGGGGAACTGTATCATACCCAAAGTTATTTGGAGTATATGAACTTATTGGTTACATGTCCTGTGAACTTGTTGCATTTGGAGTATACTCTGAATTATCCTGGCCCATTATGCTAAACAATCATGCACAACAGTATTGTTATGCATAGAACTTTGCACTATATGTTGGCAGGTAGAACCTTTTGTTTTCAATATTCACCATGCTGCTGCAACATACTATTGTAAACCAGAGTGATTATTTGCTGCTTTATCTGGATAATCGTACTCTTCTTTTTCGAGCACTCTATTCCTTATAGGTTTCATACTTTACCAGCATGAATCTTTATGACCACATGGTGCTGAACACATTACTCCTGTACAATCAACCTGTACTGAATTTCATGTATCATTTCCCTACTTTGCCCTAATGATGTATGGATTTTTGCAGTGCACGTTTTTAATATATTGATAGAGGCATTGACTAATCAGTTTTTTACACATGATATAACTGCAGTGGTGAGAGTATGGAGAACGCATTGCGTTCTTGCTGAAAAGGAATAAAAATTGGGGAAATTCTAATAAATCATGTTGGAGACAACGGA
>OAMR01001071.1:20689-40920 GCA_900205405.1 Echinochloa crus-galli | reverse complement strand
AGTAAGCATGTTTACCTGAGGAAATCACAGGAGCTCAATCGGTGAACTGAGAATCCTGTTTATTAGCATATCTGTTAGGAGTACTATTTGATTAAAGAAGCAAAAGAGAGGAAGGAGAAGCGAAATTGAGCTCCTGTGATTGCCTCAGGTAAACATGCTTACTGAAAGTCTGAAACATCAATGGATGTAATTAATTGAGTTTTCATAGGCTACTACTTTTGCATGTGGAATAAGAATCTATTCTTGATATTGATTATTTGCATTGCATGTAGAGTAGGCTTCTATTCTTGATGTCGGTCATTTCATTGTTTTGGCAGAAGAGTTTACTTGGTCTCCAGTCTTTTGGTTGGTTTAATCAGAAGATTTTACTTACGGGATCAGCATGGCACCATTTCTAGCCTACATTGGTTTTTCAGTTTTCCTTTACTTTCGATTTCCTTTCAGGTCTGGATCAAATGAAGGCTTACTTGGCACTATGGGAGATGCTGAATTTCAGGGTTCCTTGACAAGGTAGGTGTCATCAACCAGATATATTGTGCAATGCAAGATAAAATGATCTATATTTTTTGTTCTGAAAGCTGGTTTGTTCTGAACATTGAGTGCCTTTCGCCTTAGGTAAACTCCGGCAATGCCCATCCTCAAGGTTGATGAATCTATGATATGGCTGCTTTAAGGCCTACATTTTGTGAGTAGCATCTCATATTGATTTCATGATTTTTTACCATAATGCGTATCTTCGTTGGTGATCTTGATTCTTACAGGATATGCAAACACTGACAAACAAGATTACCCAATTTGTTGCATCTCCTCTACCAACTATGTACTCTGGAACATTGTAAGTCCTTACCCTTGCCCTATTTCTCATGAACAATTTTAGTTTGACTCTGAACACACATTATTACAAATTTTCTAAAAAGGACATAATCTGAGCTCTGGGAATAATTGACGTCTTTCCAAAATATATTTTTTTTCTGTTGTCATGATCTTGTGCTAATATGTGCATAAAACTACACTAATCATGTGATAAATTCACCTGCTTGTTGATTTTTTTCATATTGATCGAGCTCATTGCAGAAGTAAAGAACCCTTACATTCTGGATTATGAAGAGTCTTGCGTGCATCATTAGGGCAATCTTTAGCCTTGTTCCTTTCCCTGTTGTTTCAATGGTCCTGATGAAGAGATTTTGTGTACTTTCATTGGTTACTGCGATGGAGGTGACATGTATTGTCTAATTGTTGAAATTTATCTCTGAACTCTACCTGAAATATATATTACAGATTTACAGTTTTGGTAATGTTAGGTTCTTTTCGGTTTGTGTAGATTAGAAGCCATTAAGAATTCTAAAAGCAGCCATTAAATAGTCTGAATTCTGTGACATAGTTCTATGTATATACACATTATGTTACTGAAATTTGCACCTTTGTTGTGTTCTTTTCTTTTGGACGAAGAGGCTTTGTATGTGGATTGTACAGATCCTGATGGACATGATTACTTGAGTTCTAACTTGCAGGTGTTAACTGTTGTCTTATTGATACCGCACATGTGTCTACTTTATTATTGTTGATAATATAGTTGTTAATGCCCTTCTTAGATACTGCATAGATGTTTACCGTTGTTGATAAAATAACTGTCAATGCCCTCTTTGCTTCCATAGGATTGGCCTCTGCAATAACTTTCTGCTTTAATAGATAGATTTGCCCAGTGGAGACACTAAAGAACGAAACCACTGTTAGTTGCTCAACTTTGTTGTTAGTATGGAAAAGGGTTACTTTGAAAGATTCTGAAACCATTAGTCCCCTTGCCACTTTTTGTTGCAGTACTTCTAGATCTCTTGTAATGGAGTTGCTTAAATTTACTGCAGAAATACAGAGGATAATCATTTTATTGCACTGCCCTTACAGGTTGGTTAGTTAATAAGAAACTTTTAGCACAAATTTCAACAAAAAAAATCCTTGTTTGAGGTATTTCAATAGATTATGTTTGGTTTGTTTTCTCTCCAATATGTTTATTTTATTTTTTTGAACTGGTATGGCTGAAAGGAATTTGCTTCTTTTTTCACTGCTTCCTGGCTCTGAAATTTGATGTGGTTTGCCTGATAGCTTGTGTGGGAAATCGAGGATGGGGTATTACAGTTAACATAAAGATAGTTTGTCCTGGTAACGTGCAACTATGTATTCACTGTCAGGGTGATGCTCATTTAGGATTGTGTCTTGTATCTATATTCACGAAATTAGCTAGCTACTAAGTATGGTCAAGAATGGAAAAGCAATGGCTTTGAATTAATCAACTTGACCAGAAAGGGCCATTTCTTTCAATGTTTAATTAGTGGCTGCGTAATCCAGTCAAATTAAGTCCTTTATATATATGGTTCCACCAGTAGGTGCTCATATTTTAGCATCTTTTGCAGGTTGCCTTTGAGATGCTTCCGAGGAGTACTGGTATTCGAAACATGGAGTGTAGAGATAAGTTGTAACCCGTATTGCTACTGCTCATATCATCAAACTCAATGGCAAATGAATGACATGATTCTGAGCCATGATCGAAGGGCAGCGATTGATTTGTGTTCATGAGGGCCATGAATTTCTCTTATTTTTACTGCGTAATCTCAAGCATTCTCCAAGAACTCATTGTCGGCCTCGTGGTTCCACATGCCACAAAATGGAGGATATAGGAATTGTCGACGAATTTGCATTGTGCTCCAGGTTAATAAAATCGGATGCCCTTCCTTTCCGTTTCATCACATTCCTGCACATTTTTTTCAGATATGAGTTTGTCAAAGACAGCTTCAGAATTTCCTTGTTGGCTTCAGTTTGGTGCCACAGTAGTCTGATTTTAGTAATCTCTGTCCTTTTAGTTCTGAACACTATACAGTTCAATCGTATCAGTACTTCAGTTGATGGTCCACTTCTTTGAATTTCACTGGCAATGCTTTGAAAATTTTAGTTGATGGATGTGCTTCATATTTTCAGTTAGATGGATAGATTCCTTTTTTATTTCTTGCGTGGTACAACATTGTTTTTATAAATTAATAGCTTGTCCTATCTTTTTTCTATGCTTCTGGATTGGCAAATCTGGGGTAACAAATTAGGATAGCACGTGCTACAACATTTGGAAATTTTAGATTAACGTTGTAGTGTAGAGTTTCTCGAGGTAACTTTTTGTTCTTAGGACCCCGAGATCTAGAACATCCAACTGATCGCTGAAAGTGTCTGATTCTTACTCTGTTATGACCATCACTAAACTATTGATGGTTGATAAAAGACGAGTGCAATTTTAATCTTTATCATCATACTATTGATAATTGTCACTCTATCCGGGTCTATCTGAATTGTACTTGCAGTGTTTCTATATCTGTAGATAGCATTGGAATGCACATTCATTTTACTTTGGGTTTTTTGGTTTGCAGAATGCGTTCAAGAAAATATATTTTAGAAAGGACAGATATTGTGGGAAAGGAAGGAATTGAAGCTATTGTAAACTTTACCTTGTCAGGCTATTGTAAACTTTATCTTATTGTAAAGGATGGAACTGAAGCTATTTAGAATGGACAGATATTGTGATAAAGGATGGACTTGAAGGACAATGAATTGAAGCCATGGACAGATTGTAAATCCCTTCAGTTTCGTGTTATAAAATGTGCCAATTTGAAACTGTATGTATTGTGTAAAGCCTGTCATTTCTTTTTTTTCTTTTACAAAAGGACACGAAATGTGGCTGGGAATGGGTTTTACTGATGGCCTCAGGGGGGAAGGGTGGAGGGCATGGGCGATAAGAGGAGCCGAGTGGTGTTGCTGTGGCTGCCGTATTTGCGTCTTGGTCGCGCCGGGACTTCTTTGGTCTCAACATGGAGACCAAGAAGATACGCAGGATTGTCGGAAAGAAAATGTCGGGTATCCCGTATGAGCTGGATATCTACTCACGGTTATTCAGCATGAACAACTTATAACCCCCATTCATAGCAATATACCGTGTTTTCTCTACAAAATTATTAGTATAGAACTTAGTTGACTCTATTAAGTTATTAATTTTGATGAAGTATAACTTTAATACTATTGATCTGACGGTACCTATTTACGAAACATGTGCAAGACTTTTCAATATTTTCCCAGCGTTAAGGGAAAAACAAAATGATTGAATGTCAGTTGAGTTCCAACGAGACCCGCCCGCGGAGGACGAGGACAAGAAGAAGCATGTCATTGGAGGGGTGGGCCCCACCCGATCCACGGCACCCCGTCCCGGAGACCGTAGCGCTAGCCATGTCTGAGATGGTGAGGTCAGCGCTGGTGCGCATTTCTTCGGAGCCCTCGCGGAGGGGGAGGTGGGCTTAGGCCGGCCCGGGCGGCAGGGAGGACGTTCAAGGGCCGCGTCTGCAACGTCGTCCTGCGTGGCACCGGCTTCCTCGACTCATTTTCGTGATAATGTTTTCACCAGTTTTTTAACCTTCCCAATTTGTGTTTTCTTATATGTTTTTGATCCGGCTATTTTGATTTCTTCCCTGATGATTATAATTCAACATATTGAGGTGAGGTGAGGTGAGTGAGTGAGGACATAATATAGTGTTATTCCATCACACATACATAAAAATTTTGGCATTCAAAATACTTAGAATTCTATGTTTTAAAAGATTTCTAACATAAGAATGTGAAGTTTAATGTAATTTGAAAAGATAAAATTTGTATTTACTATATTTTTTTAATACACGCGCGTGTCGCGCGTGCACGCTACTAGTCTACAGAAAAGTTTCTACAACTTTCATTTAAGGCGTCAGGTCAGAATATGGCTACAACTAAGTCTAAAACATTTAAACAGATTCCTGCACCGATTTTCACCCTCAAACAGATTCTGAAAGGTGCACTAAATCATGTGTTGTTTCTAGACAGTATCCCCTAAAATCCTAATCTTTTACCAGAAGATAGATTATCAAATTCTGGAACTAACCCAACTTGAATCACCTCAATAGGAGTTCTGTAACTCGAGATATTAAATGAACAATTCAGCTGTATCAGGACCTCGAGACAGATTCTGAACACTCCAATGAAATATATGTATCTCTTCGTCAGAACATCCACAAATCATGAAAAATTCACAGAAACTAGAGTATAGAATTATGAAGCTAACCCAACTAGAATCACGTTAATCGGATGTCTAAAACTCGAGATATAAAATAAACAAGCAGACTATGTCAGATGGTGACGAGAATTAATCAAGCCCCAACTTTCTCGTTTTAGCTCCGTTTTCAGCGATTCTTGCGCTCACATAACCGTAGCTTCGAGCCCTATCCTTTAGCACGCTCTTTTAAAGCTTTTATTTTGATTGGTGTACTATTCTTAGTTGTATATTGTTTGTTTGCTTATTTAGCATGTTGTGCTCGATGATTGATTGCTGCGAGTAGAGGAAGGGCGTTCGAGGGATTCAAGATCAATAATTGAAGAGTCTGAGCAAGCTGTATACTGGATTTGAGGCAAGTTATAGCATGGACAATCCTTGCTACCTACACACCCTTTAATCATTCATTTCATACATGCATGTGTCTAAATTGATGTACCTTTAAGGTTGATTCTAGTTTGGATTATCCTGTCTTTTGATTACCTTAGGTTTATGCATATGGTTAGAATCTTTGCTATGCGCAGCTACTATCACCATTGTACAACTATTAACTTTGACTTAGTGGTTCACTTTAACCTTAATGATAAAACATGCTTTTTAGCAACATGGATCAGGGAGCTAGGGCATGTGCTGAGTGCTTTGCTCTAGTATCTCTCCCTAAGGACTGGTTCTTAAAGCGACAACCCAGGAGCCTGTCGCCACCGCCAGAACTATAATGGCTCTGGTCTTGGACAAGTAGCTTGTACGGCTCTAGCTTGACAGTGGTTACCGACGGCCCGACGGCGTTGTGGGAGGCAAGGTACAGGGTGTTATCCCGATTCCACCGAGGACGGATGCGCTCCGTTGGCTATGTCTCGTTAGGCACAGTCCCGTGTTGGGAGCAACCGTGAGTGCGGGGCTATGTCTCGTTAGGCACAGTCCCGTGTTGGGAGTCCCTGGAGTACGGGTACTCCGCACGTTGCACTTTTTATTTCTTGCTGGCATGCGTTGCCACGCATTGGACGCCATTGACCCTCCTATCGCTGCGCCCTGGGAGTCAGTCAATCTCGGTGCCTAAGGTCTCACCGATTCCGTGTTTTGCAGTAGGTTTTTAGCTTTTCCATTAAACGTCTCTGGTAATGAGTCAACAGCAAGATTATATTCCATACAAGAACGTACAACAAATTATTGCAACAAAGTTATGATGCTGTAAAGTGAGTCGATCAGGACGACCTCATCATGGCATATGTTAACCGTTGATTGAAGGTCGGTGTATATGATAGCCTTGCTCAGGGTCACGAGCGGCCTAGATCCTTTTTGATTAGAAGATGGCGTTTATTTATGCTTAATGTCACTTATACTTAATTAATTGGGTTGCAACTGGGTTTTCATTCACTTGTAGTAACTTGGACAATGTTAAAACGAACCAACTAAGTGCTAATGCAGTTAAGCCGTGTCTAGCCTTTTTGAGCCTTCATACCCCGTGCTATACTTGCTAAGTAAGACATTTACTTACGCTTGCTATTATTCAACAAAATCCCGGATGGGTAACAGATGGAGTACTACTAAGCTGTGGTCAACCAGTCGGTGTCCCTGTGGACTGCGGCCTCGCCTTCGAGTTGAAGATTAGACTTTCGCTGTGTATGTGCTAACTCTGATTTAAATTATTTTTATTTCGAGCATATGTACTCTGTATATCATATTTGTTAGCTATATGTGTTCTGTGGACATCCTGGGCACATATATAGCAGCACTTCGGGTTTATATAAAACTCGGGTGTGACAGATTGGTATTAGAGCTATGCTGACTGTAGGACCGCAGCCTAGATAGTACTGGTCATCCCTTATTGGCTATTTTGCCATACAACCCTTGCTTTCTCTATCCTTGAGATTTTATTCATAAAAAGTGCTATCCTTGAGCATTTTCCCCTCCTTGACAATTTCCCTGTTTGGTCAATATATCCTTGGAGTTTTATGCTCTCCTTGATAATTTGCTTCTCACCCTTGACTTCGGATTATTTACCTCCATCTTGTCTTGATATATTTCTAATCTCCACCTTTGGTATATTTACCTCCTCCTTGTTCATTACTTTACCTTGATCATTACTCTTTCACCTTGAAATTTGATATTATCATTGTGAGTATCCTTGTTTACTCAGTCATTCCTTGACACCATTTCTATTTCACTCTTCCTTGTTTTTCAAGCATTGGCACTTTGGATTCTTTCCTTGGTCTCTAATCCCAAAGTGCAAGTTCTACTCTATCACTTTATTCTAAAATACCTAGAATACCCGTATTGTCCTGATGCATGTTGTTGGCGGTCGTTACAACCCAATTCCGACCACCAATACTAGGGAATAAATGAGGTTATATGCAACATTCCATGTACTTAGGTTTATTTCTAATAAAGTTCCACGAGTTTTGGTGAGTGTCATGTTTGCAGGTACAATATCACGAAACACGTGCTATAGGGGTCGGAAATGACAGAAACGGCCGAACGACATGTTCGGCCGGTTATCCCCCTTAGCCGTACAGGCCGGCGGGAGCCGTCCACGTCAGCGACAACTCAACGAACACATCAAATGCCACGTGGACGACCGCCAACTCAACCCGAAAACACCGACACGTCATCCTGGGCCCACAGAACAAGTTCCACCTCACCAGAAGCCAGCCCAGGACAGCCAGGACGCAGAGGCGGTGCAGGGAAGGGCCGGCCACGGGCCAGGCCCGTTCGGCCGAACAAGTCGGTTCGGCCGAACCGACCCCCCTGCCCAAACCGCCTCCAGGGGCTCATCCTGGCCACCCAAAGCAAAGGCGGCGCATCCAAGGGTTCGGCCGAACCCTGCAGTTCGGCCGAACCGACCCTGGTGCCCGAAACGCCAGGGGGTACCCCCCTGGTCCCTTGGCGGTTACTCCAGCCCCAACCGTCCTATGGAGCTATAAATAGGACCCTGTGGGATATGGGTACCCCTGGGCCTACTGTCAGACTAGACTACGGCGGCCAAGGCCCACCTCTGACAGGCCCATGAGCCGACCCCTACGCGGCCCATACGGGCTCCCTGACTTGACGGACAAGTAAACAACGACCCGGCGGGCGCATATCAACACTTCCGAGGTGTGACTGCATAGGGACGCTACGAGGCTTTTCACAAGACACCCTAACAAGACAGTAGCCATTGTGGTAATACAAGGCGGTGAAACCTTAGGCACCGAGATCGGCGTACGCCTACGGAGTCACACCATAGGGGGGCCGATGGCGTCCAGAGCGCGGCAAAGCATGCCAACAACACAATAAATAGCGCAACGTGTGGAGTTCTCAATCGCTGAGACTCCCACATGGGACTGGGTCTAACGAGACCTAGCCGACGGGTACACACACCGTCCTCGGTGGAATTGGGATGACACCCAGCACCTTGCCTCCCACAACGCCGTTGGCCCCTCGGTAACCACTGTCAAGCTAGAGCCGTACAAGCTAATTGTCCAAGACCAGAGCCATTATAGTTCTAGCGGGGGCGACAGGCTCCTGGGTTGCCGCTTTAAGAACCAGTCCTTAGGGAGAGACACTAGAGCAAAGCACACAACACATGCTCTAGCACCCTGATCCATGTTGCTAAAAAGCAAGTTTTACATTAAGTTAAAGTGAACCATTAAGTCAAATTCAACAATTAATAATGATAGTGATGTTTGCTGCGCTTAGCAATGAGTCTACCATATGCATAAACCCGGGGTAATCAAGGGTAGGATAATCAAGACTAGGTACAACCTTAAAGGTGGTCAAAATTAGACACATGCATATGAATGTAACATTAATGTAATACAGTGAGATAGGTAGCAAGGATTGTCCATGCTATGACTTGCCTTAAATCCAGTATAATTATCCATAATCTTCAGCTCTTGATCTTCAAGCTCTTCTCATCGATAGCACTCGAAACATGTTCCTTCTAGTCGCAGCAATCATCGAGCACACAAGTAGCTAAACAAGCAAACAAACAATATACAACTAAGAACAGTACACCAAACAATAGAAACAGAACGAAATAAGGTTTTAAAATTAATCTACGCTTCGCTAAGAATACGTGAGTGCAAGAATCGCTAAAATCGGAGTTAAAACGAGAAAGATATGACGTTTCTATGGTCAGGGGCTCGATTAATTCTCGTCACCATCTGATATATAGTCTGCTTGTTTATTTTATATCTCGAGTTCTATACATCCGATTGATGTGATTCCAGTTGGGTTAGCTTCATAATCTGATAATCTAGTTTCTGGAAATGTTTCATGATTTTTGGATATTCGGACAAAGAGATACATACATTTATTTGGAGTGTTTAGAATCTGTCTCGAGGTACTGATACAGCTGAATTGTTTATTTGATATCTCGAGTTACAGAACTCCTATTGAGGTGATTCAAGTTGGGTTAGTTTCTGGATTTTATAATCTATCTTCTGGTAAAATATCATGATTTTAGGAGCTACTGTATAGGAACGACACATGATTTAGTGCACCTTTCAGAATCTGTTTGAGAGTGAAAATCGGTGCAGGAATCTGTTTAAATGTTTTAGACTTAGTTATAGCCGTATTCTGACCTGACGCCTTAAATGAAAGTTGTAGGAAAGTTTCTGTAGATATCCAAAATGTATTTATTTACTAGATTTGGTAAGGGGATCAAAAGTTATGGTCAAAACGGTGAGCATCTCAGGAATCTAGTCGAATTTTCAGAAAACGTTGGAAACTATGGACTAACGGCACTTGAAGCTTGCGGGGACTATTCTACGAAAGAATACTAAACGAATAAGGTAGAAAATTATAAGATTTGCTGAGGGTCTTACTGAAAATGTTGAGGCCAAAAACGACGGAAGGCTCGACGCGACGACGAGAGGAAGAATGGGCACTATTGGAAGATATGGTGGAAGAAGACTACCTTAGGGAATCCCATTCGAGGGGCCTCCCTGTAAAGGAGTCGATGGTGTGTCTTTTCCAGAGGAGAGGTGGGTTGTATATATAGGGGGAAAATCCCTCACCTCCAGGTTCATTAGCAATATGGGATTAAAGGTGGTTTGCCCCATTCCAATGCTAATGGGCTGTCACACCCGGATTTACATAGAAACCCGAATGCTACTATATATGTGCCCAGAAAGTCCATAGAACACATATAGTCAACAAATATGATAACAGAAACACAAATGCTGAAAATAAATGCTTTATTAATGAGAGAGTTTACATCAGAGTTGCTTCATAAATGAACTAACCAATACAGCGGAAGACTAATAACAACTCTCTCTAAACGAGGCCGTACTACACAGGGACTCTGACTGGGAGAACACACTCAGAAGAACGGCAGGTCTTCTGGAAACTCAGCAGCAGACTCATGCACAGCCCAATCTGTTACCCATCCGGGATTTTTGCAGCAAAATGACAAAAATATAGCAAGTGTAAGTAACAGAGTTACTTAGAAAGTATAGCACGGGTGTATGAGGCTCAAAAGGCTGGACACGGCTTAACTGCATTTAGCATTTTTAGTTGGTTCCTTTTTAACTTTATCCAAGTTACTACAAGTGAATGGACTCCCAGTTGTAACCCAATTAAATAGTGTAAGTAACATTAAACAACAATATTAAACATCAAGTTCTAATCAAAAAGGAACGCCAGGCCGCTCATGACCCTGAGCAAGGCTATCATGATAGATTGTACACTCTGCAGAGGTTTCGCCCTTTACCCACCAGTCGCGTAAAAGTTCAAAGGAACTTTGCACCCAACCACGCACATCAACACTTCCGAGGTGTGATTGCATAGGGACGCTACGAGGCCTTTCACAAGACACCCTAACAAGACATTAGCCATTGTGGTAATACAAGGCGGTGAAACCTTAGGCACCGAGATCGACGTACGCCTACGGAGTCACACCATAGTGGGGCCGATGGCGTCCAGAGCGTGGCAAAGCATGCCAACAATAAAATAAATAGCGCAACGTGTGGAGTTCTCAATCGCTGAGACTCCCACACGGGACTGTGTCTCACAGGGACATAGCCGATGGTTAAACCGCCCTCGGTGGATCAACCATACTCTCACCTATGCTTCCCATAACGCCGTCGGCCCGTCGGTAACTACTGTTAAGCTAGAGCCGTACAAGCTACTTGTCCAAGACCAGAGCCATTATAGTTCTGGCGGTGGCGACAGGCTCCTGGGTTTCCGCTTTAAGAAACGGTCCTTACGGAGAGACACTAGGGCCTGGCACACAGCTGACGCCCTAGTTCCCTTAACCATGTTGCTAAAAAGCAAATTTTATCATTAAGGTTGAAGTGGACCATTACATCAAGATTAATAGTAATAATAAAGGTGACAGTAGCTGCGCCTAGCAAAAGTCTACCCATAATGCATTAAACCTAAGGTATCAACGGAATAGGATAAACAAGACTAGGTACAACCTTAGGGTACATCAATTTAAATGCATGAATGTAAATAATGTAATACATAGTGGATAGGTAGCAAGGATTGTCCGTGCTATAGCTTGCCTTCCTCTAAGGGCTGCTGCTGCTGCTGCTCCGGCTCCTGGAAATCCTTGTACTCAAAGCCAACGCGAATGGCTCACCGACTGGACACGAATCACCACACAAGCATCCACACAAGCCAATACATGCAAACAAATATACTCTATTAGAAACAGTACACCAAATAGTAGAAACAGATCAAAATAAGGTTTTAGAAACAATCTACGCTTCGCTACGAACACATGAGCGCAAGAATCACACTAATCGGAGCTAAAACGAGAAAGTTATGAGGTGTTTAAGACCCAAGGACCTATCTGCGAGAAACCGAGGACCTATACGTAATTAAGCGTATAACTACGAGGGCTAACGTGCAAAAAGACCAGGGTTGGACCGCGGGTTCTATTATTTGAAAATTCAGGGGGCTTTTTGAGAGAAAAAGGACCTAATGGTGAATACTTTTGAATGTGGCTGGACTGCGGGTTGATTCAGGAAAACCCGCGGGCTCTTTAGCAAAGCTGCCCGCGCTGACCGGTACGCAGGGGGTTTGACTCAGGGGCGGCTGGATCTGAGCCGATGGATCTGGATCTGACGGCCAGGACGGGTTGGGGAAAAAGGAGTCGCCGGCGGGGAATGAGACGCGGCGGCGCTGCTCGAGCGGCGGCGGCGCATCGCCGGAGCGAGGTCATTCAGGCGCTACAGGCCACCATTTCGAGCACGGGTCGGTGCTACGGACTCAGGGGACCGCAAAGAAGCCTACTAGGGTGATCAAGTCGACCATGACGCGGCCAAAGCGGCGCGCGACGGTGGCCGGCGGGC
Organism: Echinochloa crus-galli; assembly: GCA_900205405.1. Taxonomy (NCBI): domain Eukaryota; kingdom Viridiplantae; phylum Streptophyta; class Magnoliopsida; order Poales; family Poaceae; genus Echinochloa; species Echinochloa crus-galli. The sequence goes on along the minus strand of OAMR01001071.1, from coordinate 28,533 downwards.
AGACGCGTTGGCGAGCGACGGCGTTGGGGCTACGGGGTTTCAATTTGGGTGCAGTTTGGCCTGGAAGCTATGGTAGGAGATGTCGAGTCTACCTGAGTCGAGAAAACGGACGGAGAAGTGGCGGTGCGGCGAGTCGACGACGAGCGGCGGACGGCGGCGCCGGTGTACGTTGGTGAGGTAGTTGCAGGGCGCGGGGACGGGCTCGGAGCAGCTTGGAACGATCCTGGTGGCGCGGAGACGCTGCCACGGGGGTTGGCCGAGGCGGAGGGGCACCGGAGCGGCGAATCGATGGCACGGCGAAACTCGGTAATGGCGGCGACGCAAGGCGAGGAGGGGAAGGCGCTGCGGCTCTGGGTGGCTCGAGGCGAGGGATTGGTGAAGTTTGTGGCTCTGGAGAGGCTCCTTTTATAGCCCCGGGAGAGGTCTAGGGTGCCGGGGCGGACGTGGCTCGCACGCCAAGGAGAGCGGCGGCGGCGATTTGCTTTCCAAGCCCTCCACTATAGATGTGTATAAGAGGCCAAAACAGCCCGAGCCGATCCACTCCCCCTCTCCCTTGCGGCCCAGCCGACGAAGTCTGCTTTCGCACCCTAGACTCTCCTCCACAGTGCAGCCTCAGCCCTCCGCTCCTGGACCGCCTAGCTGATTTCGGCCCGGCGCGGCCCAAACTTGCAGCCACCTCCTCCCTCACTCACTGACCGGCGGGCCCCGCACGACAGCTTCTCCTCCTACCTCGGGCCAGCTCAGGCCGAGCCCAAGCTCGCCGCGCGCCGCCTCGGCCCGGCCCCTGAGCCACCCGCCCGCTGTGGACCCACCCGCGCGGCTTCGCAGAACCTACCGCGCCCGCTCCCTTCCATTCTCGCCCCGCTCCACATTTGGAAAGCATCCCCTCAGCTATGGAAGGTACCGCCGCCGCCGTGTCCCTTGGCGTGCGCGCCACGCACCACCTCGCCCAGCCCCTAACCTCCTCGGCCTATAAAAGCCGAGCCTTCCCACGCCTCAACCCTCATCCGAGCTCCCGTCACACCTTCCTCCCTCGCAAACACAGAGCCACCGCCCTCTCCATCGCCGCCCTCGCCATTGCCGGCCGAGCCGCTGCCCTGGGCGACGACGGAACAAGCCGAGGCCGCCCAGAGCATCTCCACGCCGAGGCGGAGCTTCCCCGCCAGTTCTCGTCGCCAACAGAAGGACGGAGCACCCCGGCGCTCGCTAGCACTGCCGCCGAGCCGCCGTCGCACGTCGACTCGCGACTCACCGCCGCATCGTGCCTCCCGTACACACTGAGAGCTTCGCGTCAAGGTAGTGGTCCTTCCAAGCCCTTTCCCGCCCTCTTTTTCGGTCTGTAACCCAGTCCCCGCCTCTCGCCGGCGTTGGCCGCCGCCGCCGTCGGCATTGGCCCTCTCCGCCGCAATTAGTCAACTAGGACCCCGCCATCGCGTTCGCCGCGCCACCCCGGTGCTCTAGAGCCAATCCTCATCAAAAACCCATGGCCTATAGCTTGTTTTTGAGCAGCGCCGACGAGTTCGCCGCGCGCCTATCGAGCGGCGCCGCCGTGACCTCGTGTCGCCGCCGGTGACCAAGCTTCCCCCCTCCTTCTCCGCCGCCAGATCTAGATCCAACGGTCCCAGATCCACCGCCCCTGAGTCAAACAGGAGGGATACCGGTCAGCCGGCCTTTTTGCTTAAGAGCCCCCAGTTTTCTGTTAATCAACCCGCAGTCCGGAGCAGTTCAAAAGAAATTGCAAATAGGTCCTGTTTTCTTTGAAAAACCCCCTGAGCTTTTGAAAATTCGAACCCGCGGTCCTGTGAGTGGACTTTTACGTGTTGGCCCTCGGGTTTTAACGCGTAATTACGTATAGGTCCTCGGTTTCTCGCAGATAGGTCCCTGGATCTTCAAATTAGCATAACTTTCTCGTTTTAGCTCCGATTAGAGTGATTTTCGCGCTCATGTGTTCGTAGCAAAGCGTAGATTATTTCTAAAACCTTATTTTGTACTGTTTCTACTGTTTGATGTACTGTTTCTAATAGAATACTTTTGCTTGCATGTATTGTCTTGTATGGATGCTTGTGTGGTGATTCGTGTCCAGTCGGTGAGCCGTTCGCGTTGGACTTTGAGTACGAGGACTTTCAGGAGCCGGACTCACAGCAGCAGCAGCAGCACTTTGAGGAAGGCAAGTTATAGCAACGGACAATCCTTGCTACCTATCCACCTTTGTACTACATTTATTTACATTCATGCATTTAAATTGATGTACCCTAAGGATATTCCTAGTTTTGTTATTCCTGTTACCTTGACTACCTTGGGTTATTGCATTATGGGTAGACTTTTGCTAGGCGCAGCTACTGTCACCTTTACTATTACTGTTAAACTTGATATAATGGTTCACTTCAACTTTAATGTTAAAATATGCTTTTTAGCAACATGGTTAAGGGAACTAGGGGTCAGCTGCGTGCCAGGCCTAGTGTCTCTCCGTAGGACCGTTTGGGGGGGGGCTCGGTGTGGGCTGACTGGCGCCTGGGCCGAAGGGGAGCGAGCTGGGCCGAGGTGGGCCGCAACGCTGGCCCGCGCGAGCTGGGCCTGACCAAGTGCGGGGTGGGCTGGCTTGGGAAAAGAGGGGGAGCAGAAGCAGACCAGCGAAGAGTCTAGGGAGCAGAAACAAACTATGACCGAAACAACTTTTCTAGAGCTCAAAACAAAGCGGTTCAAATGCGAATTTAAATTAGATTTAAATCCTTGTTTGAACCACAAGCAATACAAAAATAAATGCAGCAGCATGAATGCAACAAAAATGTTTCTACACCTTATATTTGATTTTAATTTTCAGAAATTAATTATTTAACCTATATTAAACATGAACATGATAATAAATAATCAATTAATTACTAAAAATTTTAAATAGGCTATTTTTGGGTGTTACAAACCTACCCCATTAAGATGAATCTCGTCCTCGAGATTCGGATGTGGATGCAAAGAGTTGTGGATAAGCGGCCTTGAGGTCTTCTTCTCTCTCCCAAGTCGCTTCATTCTCTGCACATCGGCTCCACTGAACCTTGCACATCCGGATGACCTTGTTTCTTGTCACCTTCTCAGCCTCCTTTAAAATCTTGACTGGATACTCCTCATAGGTGAGATCCTCTTGCACACTCAGCCCTTCTATCGGGATCACCCTCTCAGACTCCTCAGGCACCCGCAAACATTTCTTCAGCTGTGACACATGGAACACATCGTGTACTTCGGCCAGTTTCTCAGGTAGCTCTAGCCGATATGCCACTTCACCCATTCGTTCCAGTATCTTGAAGGGTCCAATGTAACGAGGTGCCAACTTGCCCTTGACATTGAACCTCTTCACACCTCTCATCGGTGACACCTTGAGATACACAAAGTCATCAACCTTGAAGCTGAGATCCCTCCTTCTGACATCAGCATAGCTCTTCTGCCGAGACTATGCCACCTTCAGATTGTGCCTGATCATATGCATTTGCTGCTTTGCCCTTCTGAGTATCTCAGGCCCAAAAACTTGACTTTCCCCAGTCTAATCCCAGAACAATGGTGTTCTGCACTTCCTGCCATACAGAGCCTCGAATGGTGACATCTGCAAACTCTTCTGATAGCTGTTGTACGAGAATTCTGCATAACACAGACTCTTGTCCCAGCTAACACCATACTACAGTGCACATGCTCTCAACATGTCTTCCAAGATCTGATTGGTCCGCTCAGTCTGCCCATCAGTCTGAGGGTGATAAGCTGAGCTGAAATGCAGCTTTGTGTCCATCGACTCATGCAACCTCTTCCAGAAGTGCGATGTGAACTGAGTGCCCCGATCAGACACTATCCGCTTTGGTCCTCCATGCAAGCATACAATCCTCTCCATGTACAGCTCTGCCAATCGGGCGCCTGTATAAGTGGTATTCACTGGAAGAAAGTGTGCCACCTTGGTCAAGCGGTCCACTATCACCCAAATGGAGTCAAATCCTCTCTGAGTGCGAGGCAGACCAGTTATGAAGTCCATACCAACTTCTTCCCATTTCCACTCAGGTATCTTCAAGGGTTGGAGCAGACCTGCTGGCCTCTGATGTTCAGCCTTGACTCTCTGACATGTGTCACATAGAGCCACATAGGTCGCCACATCCCGCTTCAATCCATACCACCAGAATCTCTCCTTGATGTCTTGGTACATCTTGGTACTTCCTGGGTGGATTGAATAGGCCGAATCATGAGCTTCCCTCAAGATCACATCCTTGATCTGTGCTATGTCAGGTACACATATCCTCTTCCCATGCCACAGAGTTCCTTGGTCATCCACACGAAATCCAGGGGCCTTTCCTAGAGCAACCTGCCCCACAATCTCCTTGATCTTTTCATCAACTAGCTGGCCTTCCCGAATCTCCTGTTCCAGGGTCGGTTCTACTGCCATCTCTGTGACACTGGCCACATATCCCAGGCTCATCCTTTCAAACTCCAGGCTGAGCTCTGCGGGAAGAAAGTGACCGGTGATCTTGTTCACATAGCTTCTCCTACTCAGAGCATCTGCCACCAAGTTAGCCTTTCCTGGGTGGTAGTGGATCTCCAGATCATAGTCCTTGATCAACTCCAACCATCGGCGTTGCCTCATGTTTAGATCTGACTAAGTGAAGAAGTACTTGAGGCTCTTGTGATCAGTGTAAATGTCACACTTGTGCCCAATCAAGTAGTGCCTCCAAATCTTTAGAGCACGAACCACAGCTGCCAACTCCAGATCATGTGTCGGATAGTTCAGCTCATGTTTCCTCATCTGCCTTGATGCATAAGCCACAACTCTCCCTTCCTGCATGAGTACACATCCCAGCCCTAGACGGGACGCATCGCAGTAGATGGAGAAGCTCTTGGCTATATCAGGCAGGACTAGCACTAGGGCTGTTGTCAATCTCTTCTTCAACTCCTCAAAGCTGGCTTGGCACTCATCAGACCAGACAAACTTGGCATTTTTCTCCAACAACGCCGTTAAGGGCTTAGCAATCTTGGAGAATCCTTCAATGAACCGTCGATAATATCCGGCCATCCCAAGGAAACTCCTGATCTCACTTACATCCCTAGGCGGATTCCAGCTCAACACATCGCTGACCTTCTTCGGATCGACTGCCACTCCTCCATTAGACAACACATGACCCAGGAATGCCACTTCCTTCAACCAGAACTCACACTTGCTCAGCTTGGCATACAACTGATGTTCACGGAGTCTTCGCATCACCAACCTCAAATGCTCCTCATGTTTGGGAGAGCTCCGCTCCACGTTTTCTAGCTCCGCTCCCCAATCCTAGACGGGATGCATCGCAGTAGATAGAGAAGCTCTTGGCAAGATCAGGCAAAACCAGCACTGGGGCTGTTGTCAGTCTTTTCTTCAACTCTTCAAAGCTGGCCTGACACTGCTCTGTCCAGATGAACTTGGCATTCTTCTCCAGCAACGCCGTCAGGGGCTTAGCAATCTTGGGGAATTCTTCAATGAACCGTCGATAATACCCGGCCATCCCAAGGAAACTCCTGATTTCGCTAACATCCCGAGGCGGATTCCAGCTCAACACATCACTGACCTTCTTCGGATCGACTGCCACTCCTCCATTAGACAGCACATGACCCAGGAATGCCACTTCCTTCAACCAGAACTCATACTTGCTCAGCTTGGCATACAACTGATGTTCCCGGAGTCTCTGCCTCACCAGCTTCAAATGTTTCTCATGTTCTTCCTCATTCTTAGAGAAGACCAGAATATCATCAATGAACACCACCACGAACTTGTCAAGATAATCCATGAACACGCTGTTCATCAGGTACATGAAGTATGCAGGAGCATTAGTCAATCCAAAGGACATGACTGTGAACTCATACAACCCATACCGAGTGGTGAATGCCGTCTTGGGTATATCCGACACCCGAATCTTCATCTGAGTAACTAACCCGATCGAAGGTCTATCTTGGAGAACACACAAGCTCCCTTCAGCTGATCGAACAGATCATCAATCCTTGGCAGTGGGTACTTGTTCTTGATGGTCACTTCGTTGAGGGCTCGATAGTCCACACACAACCTCTGTGTCCCATCTTTCTTGTCCACGAACAACACCGGTGCTCCCCACGGTGATGAACTAGGACGGATATACCTCTTGGCTAGCAAGGCATTTAATTCTTCCTTAAGTTTTTCCAGCTCCTTTTCTCCCATCCTATAGGGTCTCTTAGCATTAGGTGCAGTGCCAGGTTTAAGCTCAATAATAAATTCAACTTCTCGCTCTGGGGGCATACCTGGCAACTCCTCTGGGAATACATCCAGGAACTTGTTCACCACTCTAATGTCTTCAGGAGCTGCACCTCCAGCTTGGTTGACTTGACACTGTTCTGGGGTTTGGACTGCCTGATACTCCACCTTTTCTCCAGTTCCTGCTGTCAGCTGTATAGCCTTCTTGGCACACTGGATCACCGCGTCATATTTGCTTAACCAGCTCATTCCCAGAATTAAGTCAAACCCAAGGGTTTCCAGAACTATAGGACTTGCCTGGAAATCTACCCCCTTATGGAGATGGTGATATGGGGGCAACGTAGAGTGGCTCGTTGTTCCCCCCTAGTGAGCTTACTAGCATAGTGCTCATCATCGGCTTCAAGGCTATTAAGTTCCTCTTTACAAATACAGCAGATATGAAAGCATGCAAAGCTCCAGAATCGAACAAAATAGTGGCAGGGGTGGAGTTGATAAGGAACGTACCCACGACCACGTCCATAGCTCCTGCTATGGTCTCTGCACTCGTGTGGTTGAGCTTGCCTCTGACAAGATTCTGCTGACCTCGGTTTGCCGGTGCCTGCCTCTGCCCGGCCTGCTGGTTCTGTCCCGCGGGCGACCACCACTTCTGCTGCGAGCGCGCCGCGCCGCAGCAGGTCGGGCGTCGAGGGCTCGAGGGGCTCGCAGCCCCCGAGCGGGTCGAGGAGGTCCTCGAGCTCGAGGAGGGCTCCCTCATCGAGCGGCTCCAAGCGGAAGCTGGACAACCTGCAGGACTGCGTTCGGTATGTTTCGCTTCGGGCCAATTTCGACTTATTTCGCCATCGATTTTCTTGCAATCTTCGGCTTATCCCTTTTCTGATTCCAGCGCACGGGGCGCCTCCAAGGTCAACCCCAACCTCGCGCCGAGGAAGATCCTGAAGGCTGGGGCGCTGGATTCCCCCCACGCAGGGGGATCGCGCTCGCGCGAGACTCCGCATTCCGCGACGACTCCCGCCGCCGCGCCAGGGGAACACGTGCCGAGGACGCAGGACCCCCTGCCCGCTGAGGCCGAGCGGAGGACGACGTCCTCGCAGGTGACCCCAGAGCCGGGGCAAGATCCCCTGGTGGTGACCATGGAGCCGGGGTAGGAGGACCGCGACGTCGCCATGCCTTCCCCCGCGAGGGAGCACGAGGAGGCTGCGCTGGCCGGGGATGCGGCATGTCACACCCGGTTTTAAAGGCAAAACCAGGTGCATCTCATATGTGCGCCAGGATCAGTTTACACACATATGGTAGACGTCACAAGTGAATATCAATAACCATGCATAACGAAAGAGTATTAAAGTAGCATTATTACAAACTCAGAGTTGACACAAATGTCATAGCGGAAGACTTAAATAAACGTTTAACTAAACGAAGCAAAAGATAGTCCATCCCACAGGCAGTTGACTGGCGGACTAGCCTAGAATTCCTCAAAATCAGTAGTAAAATCCTCAAAATTCTCCCAATCTGAGCAGCAGTCCGAGTGTAGTCGATGCAATATAAATAAACAAGCGTGAGCACATGTCGTACTCAACAAAGTATGGAAATAAATGACATGTAAGGCTGTATAAAGTGGAAGGCTGAA
>OAMR01001071.1:10187-20586 GCA_900205405.1 Echinochloa crus-galli | reverse complement strand
ACATAAACCCAGCATATTCAGGTAACCACAGTTTAGATCATATTCAGGTATAATTATCATGTGAGGGTCCTGGCCGCTCTTGACCGTAAGCACGGCTGTTATAACAGTTTTACACTCTGCAGAGGTTGTACACTTTCACCATAAGCCGCGATTCCCATTGCCGAAGCATGCACCCATCCCACACCACGTGGACCGAATACTGAGTTTCACTATGAGACCTTTACAAAGATACTCTAAAAAATGATAGCCCGCTAAGGTTTCCGGTTTCAGCAAAGCATAACCCTCCCTAATGAGATCTGTCTCTTACCAAAGCCCACAGCTCAAGAGGACCGAGCTATACCCCGACATCCGCCGCCCCCCATGCCCCTTTCGAGTAAAGCTACCATAAACTAGAACACCTAATTAGTCAGTCAAAGCCAGAGCCACATGTCACTTATGGTTGTACTGTTTTCCTGGGTGGTCGCTCCATGTTCCAATTAAAAAGGTGTGATCTTGTCAAATTAATTAATCAATAGAGTAGTGATGGAACATAGAGTAGGGGTTCATTAACCAATCCCAGTTTGAGCAAGCTAAGCATCATCTACCATCAAAGTTAATTAAATAACCCAGTTTCAAGGACAGGAAAATATAGTGGCTAGGCAAATCCTTAAATAGGAACCCATCAAATTAAGACACCTAACAGTGTAATTAAAATGCATGTCATTTAGGACCAAACGGGCATGATCAAGGAATACCTGCCTTCTTCCCAACCCTGCTGCTGCTCAAAGTCTTCAACAACTGGTTCTTCAAAGCTCTCCTCGAACGGCACGTTTCCTATACGTGTCACACATTCACATACAAAGAAACAATACAATAAATAAGAAACAGTACACCAAACAGTTCCAACAGAGCTAAAAAAACAACACAAAACTATTCTACTCGTTACAAGGAACGCGTGAGCGCAAGAATCGCTAAAATCAGAGTTGAAACGAGAAAGATAGGGGATAAACAAGTTCATGAGCAAAGATATTTCGGGATATTAGAATGAAAGGGCACTTAAGAGTTGCTGAGCTGGAGTGACATGAGCATGACACAGAGATCAAGAAAATGAATTAATTAAATAACGATCAAGGATTGGATTACTTGAAAATAGATGATTGGTCTACTGATCAAAGATAGGACGGCCACAAAGTTTCTCAAACTAGAATATACCTGGAACGAGTACAACAACTAAGGTAATTGTTTTGCTCAAATGAAAAAGCATATTTACTGCACATGCATGATATCACCGTGATGCCATCTCTTGCATGCCCGACGGCATGATAGCTTCACGGTACAGGGACGTGAGACAAAACATCGTGTGCTTATTTTGCTCAGCTTTCAAATCAGCTCAGCGGTGGTTGCCTGGCTTGGAACAAGTACGTGCATGGGCAACAGAGACATACGGAGCACCCATGGCGCAGCTGGCTTTGTTGGTCAGCAGACCAAAGGTGCGGCAACTGGTCACGGACAGGGACAGTGGCATGCATCGAGGCAGGTCTCGTCTCGGAGGCCGGGTATGAAGTAGATCGACTAGCAGGTAGGGCTCAGGTCCAAGCATGACGACGGCACACACACAGCGCCGATCGATCCGGCAAAAGGCAGCAACGAGAGAACGCACGTCAAACAGAAATAGATACTCAGGCTAGGAATAAGATCAGGAGAAGCATCATGACCGGAGGCGATACGGAAACTAGATGGATTCGGATGAGATGCAAAAACGAAACAAGACCTGAGGAAAAACATGATGATATCTCACCTATAGCGTCCGATGAACGGCGACGACGAACACGATCGCCTAAGATCGAATGTGACGGCCGGAGACGGAACTCGAGAAGAACGCTTCAGATCGATCTTGTATATCGAACTCCCCTGGTGATGGTTCGGTGATGTGCCCCAGCAGAAGATGCGGAGGTGCTCGAGTCCGGCGGCGGCGGCGGCGAGCTCGAGTGGCTAGGGCTGCGGCGCACTGGCGACGCGGAAAAAGAGCTAGGCCGGTGGCGGCGCGATGTGCAGAGAAAAGAAGAGACCAAGGGCCACGGTCGAAGCTATATAGGCGGCAGTCCTGCATTCGCACGTAAACCAGGGAAAGAACGGTGGAGATCCTGCTTCGCGAAGTCAGCCTAGCGCTCGGGAGAACGAAAAGGAAAACGCATACCCTGCATGTGTTTTTTTCTTCTTTTTTTTTCTTCCGGGAGAGAACAACAAGGCAGAGAAAGAAGAAAAATAAAATAAGCAAATATATGCACCATGCATATATGCAGGTGGCTGATAAACATAGTCAAGCACAATGTTTCATGCTCACACTAGACTTGCATGGTCGGCCGATGGCTGGTTAGTCTGACCAAGATTGAGATAGCTTTTAGTGAAGGTAGAAAATAAATAAAATAAGCATGGAGCCAGTTGATCTTTCACGTGAACAACAATGTGCAGAGAGAAAGAAGGATCGATGGGACGGTCTTTAAGTTGCTCATGGACTTTCATGAGCAAAGAAGAAATTAAGGCTAGAGAGTTACATACACGATTGGCTGAATAGACTGGAGCGGCCTGCAACGGTCATCAAAGATAGCACTTGTGATGACAGGTTACAGAGATAGTTGCACCTCGATCCTCATGTGGATGTGCTCCTCACTGCAAGCCCGACACGATGGGTGCCGACTTGGTTATGGCTCGGCCTAAGCGGAGGGAAGGATTTGAAAAACCGGCTCGGAACTACTCTAAGCATCAAACGAAAGTGAATCAAATTTGAAATTAAACAGAATTTAAATTCTAATTTGATCCACGAGCAATACAAAGAACAATGCGGCAGCATGAATGCAACAAAAACTTATTTTGACTAAAATTATTTAATATGATGTTTAAATTAATTAAAAAGGCTAGGAATTCCAATTAAATCCTAGAAAATTTATTTAAACCTTAATAAATCCTAGAAAAATTCAGAATGTTGCTAAATAATTTATGTGATGAAAATTAGGGTGTTACACGGCAGGCCAGCCGGCCCCGGGCTACGCGCGAGGCGCGACCCAAGACGGCGATGATGGGCACGCTCCCCCAGAGGGGGCGATCGTGACCGTGACGCCGCCCGCCTTCCCCGCGGCCCAGGAACCACCGCCGGCGTCGTCGACCGGAGGAGCGCCGAAGTGGGACATGGCCGAAGCGGCGCTGCGCGAGGGTCGCCGGGGGCCGGATGCGTGGCTGGAGGAGTCCGGCGTGCCTGACCAGATCTGGCTGGGCGTCGCGGAGGAGAGGGAGCTGTGGACTCGCGCGGAGCAGGTCGGGAAGTGTCACACCCGGATTTACACAGAAACCCGAATGCTACTATATGTGTGCCCAGGAAGTCCATAGAACACATATAGATAACAAATATGATAAACAGAGTACATATGCTAGAATAAAATGGTTTTACATCAGAGTTTGACTAAAATAACTAAACAAAACAGCGGAAGACTAATTATTAACTCTCTCTCTAAACGAAGACGAAGACGAAGCCGAAATCCATAATCCACAGGGACACCGACTTGAACACACTGTTCATCAAATACATGAAGTATGCCGGTGCATTTGTCAAACCAAAAGACATGACTGTGAACTCATATAGACCATACCGGGTTGTGAAGGCTGTTTTGGGGATGTCAGTCACTCGTATCCTCATCTGATGATAACCAGATCGAAGATCGATCTTAGAGAACACACATGCTCCTTTCAACTGGTCGAAGAGAACATCAATCCTTGGCAACGGGTACTTGTTCTTGATGGTCACTTCATTCAAAGCTCGATAATCCACACACAATCTCTGGGTCCCATCTTTCTTATCCACAAACAAAACTGGTGCTCCCCAAGGGGAAGAACTAGGACGAATATACCCTTTTGCTAACAATGCCCTTAATTCCTCCTTAAGTTTCTCTAGTTCTTTTACTCCCATTCTATATGGCCTCTTAGCGATAGGTGCAGTACCAGGCGTAAGATCAATAACAAATTCAACTTCGCGGTCTGGGGGCATACCTGGTAACTCATCTGGAAACACGTCTGGGAATTCGCACACCACTCTGATGTCTTCCAGTGCTACACCTTCGGCTTGGTAGATCTGATTGTGTCCCAAGGGACTAGCTGCTTGGTACTCCACTTTCTCACCAGTCTTTGCTGTCAGCTGCACTGTTCTCTTGGAACATTGAATCACCCCATCATATCTGGCTAACCAGCTCATACCCAGAATCAAGTCAAACCCAAGGGTTTCTAGGACTATCGGGTTCACCACAAAGTCTACCCCCCTTATTGTGATGGTGATACAGGGTCAGCATAACTCTTCTGCCGGGATTGTGCCACCTTCAAGTTCTGCCTGATCACTTGCACTTGTTGCGCTGCCTCTCTGAGTATCTCAGGCCCAAAGACTTGACTCTCCCCAGTCTGACTCCAGAACAATGGTGTTCTGCACTTCCTGCCATACAAAGCCTCGAATGGTGCCATCTGCAGACTCTTCTGGAAGCTGTTGTTGTACAAGAATTCTGCATAGGGCAAACTCTTGTCCCAACTGACACCATACTGCAAAGCACATTCTCTCAACATGTCCTCCAAGATCTGATTGGTCCACTCTGTCTGTCCATCCGTCTGTGGGTGATAAGCTGAACTGAAATGCAGCTTAGTGTCCATAGACTCATGTAACTTCTGCCAGAAGTGCGATGTGAATTGAATACCTCGATCAGACACTATCCTCTTTGGCACTCCATGCAAGCACACAATCCTCTCCATGTATAGTTCTGCTAATCTGGCGCCTGTGTAGGTGGTCTTCACTGGAAGAAAATGTGCCACCTTGGTCAAGCGGTCCACAATCACCCAAATGGAGTCAAATCCTCTCTGAGTGCGAGGCAGGCCGGTGATGAAATCCATACCAACTTCCTCCCATTTCCACTCAGGTATCTTCAAAGGCTGGAGCAGACCTACTGGCCTCTGATGTTCAGCCTTGACTCTCTGACATGTGTCACATAGAGCCACATAGGTCGCCACATCACGCTTTAATCCATACCACCAAAATCTCTCCTTGATGTCTCGGTACATCTTGGTACTTCCTGGGTGGATTGAGTAGGCTGAGTCATGTGCTTCCCTCAGGATCACATCCTTGATCTGTGCCAAGTCGGGTACACATATCCTCTTCCCATGCCACAGGGTGCCTTCATCATCCACTCGAAAACCAGGGGCCTTTCCTAGAGCAACCTGTCCCACAATCTCCTTGATCTTCTCATCAACCAGCTGACCTTTTCGAATCTCCTGCTCCAGGGTTGGTTCTACTGCCATCTCTATGACACTGGCCACATACCCCAGGCTCATCCTTTCAAACTCTAGGCTGAGCTCTGCGGGAAGACAGTGACCGGTGATCTTGTTCACATAGCTTCTTCTACTCAGAGCATCTACCACCAAATTAGCCTTGCCTGGGTGGTAGTGGATCTCCAGATCATAGTCCTTGATCAACTCCAACCATCGGCGTTGCCTCATGTTCAGCTCTGACTGAGTGAAGATATACTTGAGGCTCTTATGATCAGTGTAAATGTCACACTTGTGGCCAATCAAGTAGTGCCTCCAAATCTTTAGAGCATGAACCACAGCTGCCAACTCCAGATCATGTGTCGGATAGTTCAGCTCATGTTTCCTCAACTGCCTTGATGCATAAGCCACCACTCTCCCTTCCTGCATGAGTACACATCCCAGTCCTAGACGGGACGCATCACAGTAGATGGAGAAGCTCTTGGCTATATCAGGCAGGACTAGCACTGGGGCTGTTGTCAATCTCTTCTTCAACTCCTCAAAGCTGGCTTGGCACTCATCAGACCAGACAAACTTGGCATTTTTCTCCAACAATGCCGTTAGGGGCTTAGCAATCTTGGATAATCCTTCTATGAACCGTCTATAATATCCGGCCATCCCAAGGAAACTCCTGATTTCGCTTACATCCCTAGGCGGATTCCAGCTCAACACATCGCTGACCTTCTTCGGATCGACTGCCACTCCTCCATTAGACAGCACATGACCCAGGAATGCCACTTCATTCAACCAGAACTCACACTTGCTCAACTGGGCATATAGCTGATGTTCCCGAAGTCTCTGCATCACCATCACCAACCTCAAATGTTCTTCATGTTCTTCCTCATTCTTGGAGAAGACCAGAATATCATCAATGAACACCACCACAAACTTGTCAAGATAGTCCATGAACACACTATTCATCAGGTACATGAAGTATACAGGAGCATTAGTCAGTCCAAAGGACATGACGGTGAACTCATACAACCCGTACCGAGTAGTGAACGCGGTCTTGGGAATCTCTGACGGTCGGATCTTCATGTGGTAATAGCCCGATCGAAGATCGATCTTGGAGAACACACAAGCTCCCTTCAGCTGATCGAACAGAACATCAATCCTTGGCAGCGGGTACTTGTTCTTGATTTTCACTTCATTGAGGGCTCGATAGTCCACACACAACCTCTGTGTCCCATCTTTCTTGTCCACGAACAACACCGGTGCTCGCCACGGTGAAGAACTAGGACGAATATACCCCTTGGCCAGCAAGGCGTTTAATTCTTCCTTAAGTTTTTCCAGCTCCTTTACTCCCATCCTACATGGTCTCTTAGCAATAGGTGCAGTGCCAGGTTTAAGCTCAATAATAAATTCAACTTCTCTCTCCGGGGGCATACCTGGCAAGTCCTCTGGGAACACGTCTGGGAACTCGTTCACCACTCTAATGTCTTCAAGAGCTGCACCTCCAGCTTGATTGACTTGACACTGCTCTGGGGTCTGGACTGCCTGATACTCCACCTTTTCTCCAGTTCCTGCTGTCAGCTGTATAGCCTTCTTGGCGCACTGGATCACCGTGTCATATTTGCCTAACCAGCTCATTCCCAGAATTAAGTCAAACCCAAGGGTTTCCAGAACTATAGGACTTGCCTCGAAATCTACCCCCCTTATGGAGACGGTGATATGGGGGCAACGTAGAGTGGCTCGTTGTTCCCCCCTGGTGAGCTTACTAGCATAGTGCTCATCATCGGCTTCAAGGCTATCAAGTTCCTTTTTACAAATGCAGCAGATATGAAAGCATGTGAAGCTCCAAAATCGAACAAAACAGTGGCAGGGGTGGAGTTGATAAGGAACGTACCCACGACCACGTCCATAGCTCCTTCTATGGTCTCTGCACCCGTGTGGTTGAGCTTGCCTCTGACAAGGTTCTGCTGACCTCGGTTTGCCGGTTCCTGCCTCTGCCCGGCCTGCTGGTTCTGTCCCGCGGCGATCCAAGCCTTCTTGGGACAGGCATTAGCGAAGTGCCCCTGCTCCCCACAGTGGTAACACACCCTCGGACCCACTGGTGTAGTGTTGACTGGGGCGGTGCGCTGAACAGGACTTGGCTGTGCCTGGTTGCGCTGAGCTGGTGCATTCTGCAGCTGATTCTGGAAACGCTGCTGCTGTGGTGCCTGGAGGTACTGGGGGCGCTGCTGGTACTGGCCACGACTCAGCAAGCTGGACTGGCCCTGGAAGCACTGCTGGCTCCCCGTCTGCCGATTCCCCTGTGGAGGAGCAAAGCGAGGATGACTGGTGCTCCCTGTCTGCTGGCCCTGGAACTTCCTCTTCTTCTCCTCCATCTCACGGCGCTTGTGTTCCAGCATCAAGGCGCCATCCACCATTTCCTGAAAGTTGGGGAACTTGGTGCACATCAGCTGGTACTGTAGAGCATCCTGCAGGTGTTGGCGGTCATTACGGACCGATTTCTGACCTCCAACCAAGTATAAAATGAACACAACGGAGACACACACACTAGCTATAGGGCTTACTACTGACTATTTCCACAAGTTTTGGTGATTGTCCCGTGTGCAGGTATAAAATGGAGCAACACAGCATATAGGGGTCGGGAATGACCGATTTGGCCGAACGACGCATTTCGGCCGATTACCCCCCTTAGCCGTACGAGTCGGCGGGAGCCGTCCACGTCACCTAATGACTGGGCAAGCCACACAGGACGACCGCCAACTCTACCAAGGTCAACACCAAGTCACTCCAAGCCATGTCAAGCCACGCCAACTCATCCCGGGCTGTGCCAACTCATCTTGGGCCAAACCAATGCAAGTCCACGTCACCAGGCCAGTCCAGGAGGGACCCAAAGGGCAGAGGCGGTGCAGTTGAGTTTGCCTAGGCCCTGAGGCCAGTTCGGCCGAACACCGGCCTTCGGCCGAACAGGCAACCGCCTCCAGGGGGCTCATCCTGGCCACCCAAACTCAAGGCGGTGCATCGGAGGGTTCGGCCGACCCGGGGAGTTCGGCCGAACCGACTCCTTCGCCCGAACCGCCCTCTGGTGCCCGGAGGATCAGGGGGTACCCCCCTAGCTAGCTTGGCGGTTACTCTAGTGAAACCGTCATCAGCAATTATAAATAGGACCCCCTAGTGTCACTTGAAAACACACAACACAAGAGAGAAGTGAGCGTTGCAAAGTTCCGCCACTTGTATCAAGTAGAATAGGGAGAGAGGAGAGGTGAGCGTCCGGGAGAGGAGCCGGAGTGTCGGCCCCTCTTCTAGCTGTACCTCTACGGATGCGACTACACTTCGAGTAACATCCGGGGCATGTCTGGTAACTCTTGTATCTCTCTCTGATTAATTGAGCATTCAGTCCTTACTTACTTTACTTGCATCGTTCTGCGTTCAATGCTTAGTAGTATAGTATAATTGTATGCTAGCTGCTTAGCTTGTTTGCTTATCTGTCTGCAGTAGATAAGTATTAGTTGACTAGTTTAGGCGTGGTGCCTGTACTTGAGACTAGCTCAGAATCTACCCGTCGCAACGGAGGTGGTAGCCGTATCTGTCTTCTCATGATCTTGCTATTGTTTATTATCGTAACCATTCATATCCTCTGAATTGCTCCGTAGTCGGAAGAATATTCTTACCAGACCTGTACCCTCTCTACCCTCCTACCCTTTCTTTTCTCTCCTTGTTGTCATCACCCACCTCATCCATTCCATTTCATCCACTTCATTCCATCCAACTCATCTACCTAGGACAACTTAGTTTAGATCCAGACCACTTCTCGTTCTCCGTGGAAATCAATACCTGGAATACTCCCGGTGAAAGCTACATCGGTATCCGTCCGCTTGCGGATTTATCTGTAGGCCGTAAGGAGTGCCAACAAGCTTTCTGGCGCCGTTGCCGGGGACGGTAGCTGTTCTGATTCCGAACCCAAGTTGTCCGTGTATCCCATTACCACCATCCACATGGATTCCACCATCACCTTACGTCAACATTCTTCTCCAAGGGGCGATTGTTTGGAGCCACCACCATCATCACATCCCATATCCACACCTAGCTATGAGCTACGCCCCAGCTTCATAGCCATGGTTCGTGAGCAATTGTTCTCAGGAACGAAGGCCGAGAGTCCATACGCACATTTGCGTGAGTTTGAGCAACTCTGCTCATGCCTGACCATTGCGGGCATGACACAAGAGACACTCAAATGGAAGCTATTCCCGTTCTCATTAACGGGAGGAGCGAAGAAATGGTACTCTCTGGCCGTCAGTACTATGGACGGGAGCTGGGAAGTTCTCAAGGAAAAATTCTGCCTAAACTTATTCCCAGTCTCCAAGGTAGCCAGTCTCCGAGCGGAAATCATTAACTTTAAGCAATTAAAGGAAGAATCGTTAGGAGCTGCCTGGGCTCGTTTCAAGCAAATACTGGCCTCAGGACCGGACCTAAGCCTACCAGAACCTGTTGTTTTACAACACTTCAGCACTTCAGCCTCGGCCTCTGTCCCGTAGCCGCTACTTTCCTGGACTCTGCTTCAGGAGGGTCGTTCCTTCATTTGGTTCCCAGTGCAGCGAGGATAGTCCTGGATCGTATCCTAGACAACACTCCCTACACTAGAATCTATGATGAACTCCCCGATGAAGAAGAGAAACAGCCTGAACCTAAACCTGAACCCAAAGAGCCAGTACAAATCCAATCCAAATCCATCAGCTCTTCTGTTCCGTCCATACCAGAAGCTCACTACGAACCACAACCGTCCCCTAGCCCAGCCTACTATGATTCCCTCTATGACACGCCCTATGACTTCGATGATGACCTCTTCGATGACATCGGGAGTGTAACGAGTTTCCCACGGGAACGTCGTGTAGAGCCCATAGAACAAGCCCCCGACAAAGAAGAATTGGAATACCAGAGAGAATACCTTGGACGTCTCTCTGCTATCATGAGTCGGGAGTGGCTAGAAGAGGCCGAAGCCTCGACCGAGGTCGTCAAGATGCCCAGAAAGATTCAAAGGATATACTGTGAGGTCCTGGGCAAAGACAAAGAAATCGGGTACGACCCGAGCCTCGGAATCAACAACAGGTGCCGCCCGGATGAGCGGGCTCGGGACAGG
>OAMR01002111.1:0-17923 GCA_900205405.1 Echinochloa crus-galli | reverse complement strand
GGAGGTGAAGCCTCCTAGACGGCTAGGCGTCGCCGGTGAGCCACCAAGGTTGTGGTGAGCCACGGACAGTTTGTACAGGCGCGGTCTTGCCTCCATCGTGGAAAGGATCGAAGTTAGTGGAACCGAGGAGATAGCTCGACCTTTCGGTCACTAGGGGCTTCCTCAACGGAGACGTAGGATTCACTGTGCTTTTGTGGCAGCTTTAGTAGCAAGCAGTGAATCTGAACTTCGGGAAACAACTCCAAGCGTCTCTCATTGGTTTGCCTCACTTTGTTCATTTCTAGCACATATATTTGCTTCCGCTTCGTTCTACTTGGTTGTGCTTTACTTGTGTGCAGGAGCTTGGTGAACCTGCTAGAAATCATTTACAGAAGCTACTCATCAAGTTTGGTTTGTGCTAGAACTTGTAGAGGGGTTGATTTACGTTATTGTGTATCTCAGTCAGAAACCGGTCTGACCGGTTTACCAAACCGGTCTGACCGGTTTGGGCTCTGGCTGTTTATTCTCTTTAGCAGAAAAAGTGTGGAGTGTCCGTAGATTTTTGCGGAGTCTCCGCAAGTTCTTCCATTTAATAACACAGGGTGGCTTGGTTGTTCTGCAAGCTGAATCCTTTTTTTTTCAACTGAAGCTTTCGTTAATTTGCGCTATGATGGTTCTTCCATTTAATAACACAGGGTGGCTTGGTTGTTCTGCAAGCTGAATCCTTTTTTTTTCAACTGAAGCTTTCGTTAATTTGCGCTATGATGGTTCTTCCATTTAATAACACAGGGTGGCTTGGTTGTTCTGCAAGCTGAATCCTTTTTTTTTCAACTGAAGCTTTCGTTAATTTGCGCTATGATGGTTCTTCCATTTAATAACACAGGGTGGCTTGGTTGTTCTGCAAGCTGAATCCTTTTTTTTTCAACTGAAGCTTTCGTTAATTTGCGCTATGATGGTTCTTCCATTTAATAACACAGGGTGGCTTGGTTGTTCTGCAAGCTGAATCCTTTTTTTTTCAACTGAAGCTTTCGTTAATTTGCGCTATGATGGTTCTTCCATTTAATAACACAGGGTGGCTTGGTTGTTCTGCAAGCTGAATCCTTTTTTTTTCAACTGAAGCTTTCGTTAATTTGCGCTATGATGGTTCTTCCATTTAATAACACAGGGTGGCTTGGTTGTTCTGCAAGCTGAATCCTTTTTTTTTCAACTGAAGCTTTCGTTAATTTGCGCTATGATGGTTCTTCCATTTAATAACACAGGGTGGCTTGGTTGTTCTGCAAGCTGAATCCTTTTTTTTTCAACTGAAGCTTTCGTTAATTTGCGCTATGATGGTTCTTCCATTTAATAACACAGGGTGGCTTGGTTGTTCTGCAAGCTGAATCCTTTTTTTTTCAACTGAAGCTTTCGTTAATTTGCGCTATGATGGTTCTTCCATTTAATAACACAGGGTGGCTTGGTTGTTCTGCAAGCTGAATCCTTTTTTTTTCAACTGAAGCTTTCGTTAATTTGCGCTATGATGGTTCTTCCATTTAATAACACAGGGTGGCTTGGTTGTTCTGCAAGCTGAATCCTTTTTTTTTCAACTGAAGCTTTCGTTAATTTGCGCTATGATGGTTCTTCCATTTAATAACACAGGGTGGCTTGGTTGTTCTGCAAGCTGAATCCTTTTTTTTTCAACTGAAGCTTTCGTTAATTTGCGCTATGATGGTTCTTCCATTTAATAACACAGGGTGGCTTGGTTGTTCTGCAAGCTGAATCCTTTTTTTTTCAACTGAAGCTTTCGTTAATTTGCGCTATGATGGTTCTTCCATTTAATAACACAGGGTGGCTTGGTTGTTCTGCAAGCTGAATCCTTTTTTTTTCAACTGAAGCTTTCGTTAATTTGCGCTATGATGGTTCTTCCATTTAATAACACAGGGTGGCTTGGTTGTTCTGCAAGCTGAATCCTTTTTTTTTCAACTGAAGCTTTCGTTAATTTGCGCTATGATGGTTCTTCCATTTAATAACACAGGGTGGCTTGGTTGTTCTGCAAGCTGAATCCTTTTTTTTTCAACTGAAGCTTTCGTTAATTTGCGCTATGATGGTTCTTCCATTTAATAACACAGGGTGGCTTGGTTGTTCTGCAAGCTGAATCCTTTTTTTTTCAACTGAAGCTTTCGTTAATTTGCGCTATGATGGTTCTTCCATTTAATAACACAGGGTGGCTTGGTTGTTCTGCAAGCTGAATCCTTTTTTTTTCAACTGAAGCTTTCGTTAATTTGCGCTATGATGGTTCTTCCATTTAATAACACAGGGTGGCTTGGTTGTTCTGCAAGCTGAATCCTTTTTTTTTCAACTGAAGCTTTCGTTAATTTGCGCTATGATGGTTCTTCCATTTAATAACACAGGGTGGCTTGGTTGTTCTGCAAGCTGAATCCTTTTTTTTTCAACTGAAGCTTTCGTTAATTTGCGCTATGATGGTTCTTCCATTTAATAACACAGGGTGGCTTGGTTGTTCTGCAAGCTGAATCCTTTTTTTTTCAACTGAAGCTTTCGTTAATTTGCGCTATGATGGTTCTTCCATTTAATAACACAGGGTGGCTTGGTTGTTCTGCAAGCTGAATCCTTTTTTTTTCAACTGAAGCTTTCGTTAATTTGCGCTATGATGGTTCTTCCATTTAATAACACAGGGTGGCTTGGTTGTTCTGCAAGCTGAATCCTTTTTTTTTCAACTGAAGCTTTCGTTAATTTGCGCTATGATGGTTCTTCCATTTAATAACACAGGGTGGCTTGGTTGTTCTGCAAGCTGAATCCTTTTTTTTTCAACTGAAGCTTTCGTTAATTTGCGCTATGATGGTTCTTCCATTTAATAACACAGGGTGGCTTGGTTGTTCTGCAAGCTGAATCCTTTTTTTTTCAACTGAAGCTTTCGTTAATTTGCGCTATGATGGTTCTTCCATTTAATAACACAGGGTGGCTTGGTTGTTCTGCAAGCTGAATCCTTTTTTTTTCAACTGAAGCTTTCGTTAATTTGCGCTATGATGGTTCTTCCATTTAATAACACAGGGTGGCTTGGTTGTTCTGCGAGCTGAATCCGTTTCTTTTTTTCTGACTGAAGCTTTCGTTAATTTGCGCTATGATGGTTCTTCCATTTAATAACACAGGGTGGCTTGGTTGAAGGAGCTATCTGAGTCTGGGGAGACATTGCTCGTGAGACTATGTCGCCAGTTTGGTCAGCATCTCTGATATGCTTCCCTTCCCATTTTGTGGGCAAAACTGATGACCCATTAAAGAACAGTTTATATGATCCACTTCAATGCCTTTAATATGTAATTATGACAGTATTATGTATTGTTTGCCTGTTAGTGTGTTATGGCCTTATAGGTTATGGCAAAACAGGTGATGAGTGTGCTTTAAGTGGCCTATATGGTCATATCGTGAGACTAAATTACTCATGAGCATCGGTTCATATAACTGTAGTGATTGGCTATGCAACTGTGTCTTTCAAACTACATCTTTGTCAATAGTTTTCCTCTACATGGCATACAACATTCCTACTTGCATTATTGTTCCTTATTCCTGAGTGAAGATTTGATTCAAGCATTTGCATGGATGCAGGAACATGAATAGCTTTTAATCCAGTGCCCAGTAGCCTTACATGGAAAGTCAAAACATTTTTCCAGCCTTTTCATTGTTGTTATTTTTATCTTGCAATTTTCTTATCTCACTTCACTATTTCCAGTGCTGCAGGGCTCACTTCCTTTACCATTTTCAGTGCCGTAGAGCTTATCCACCGTGGGGATCCATGAGATAAGAAAGGCCTCCTTAATATTAGCATAGTTCGTAGTAGTACTAACAAATTTGTTGATTGTAATTTGTTAATTGTCGTTATGACGCTTCTTAGCAATGATGGAAAAGCAGCAATAATGCTAAAAAGAAAGTATTTTTCCTATTCAAGCGCCCTTGATAAGTATGTAAGTTTATGCAGACGCAAGTGCTTCAATGCTTTTTTGCTTGCTCTTTTTTTTCAGTGACCATGTCGACGGTCATTCCAAATATCACAGCTTTGATCCATGCCTACTTCAATCAATCTTGGTGTACCTTATGCATACAGTAGAAACAGCGCACGGCAGATGGGCGCAGCGAAGCGCGCAATCCTTCCTAGTGGGGGCGATGTAGGAAGAAAAGGGGAAGGCAAGGTGCGGCTGCCCGGCTGGGTGGGGGTCCCTATGTGGCTTCCGTTCACTTTTTAACCAACCCAGCTTAGGGCTCAACAAGACACATCTCCTCCATCTTCTTCTTCCTCCTACCGTCGCCTTCTTCCTCCGCCCGCCGCCGCCGCCCAGGCCGGCGGCTCCCGCCGCCGCGCCTCCCGCCCACCGTCCACCCCAGCTGCTGCGACACACGGCCAGAAGGACGGACATCTCCTATCAAGAAATTCATTTCCATGTTTACAGGCATTTGCAAAGGCCAAAGAGATGTTCAAGTTGATATACGGCAGCAAAGGATTGAAAATAAGAAGACTCGTGATGAGTTCAAGAAATTGCGTGCCGCTTTGAGTCCAAATGATCCACCATCTCCTATTTCACCACCACTTGAGTTGCCTGAGATTCCCCCACTTCGAGACATCATGACCGATCACATGAGTGCGGGATATTTTGAGGAGTACGGTGATATTTTTGGTTATGGACATGTTGGATCGAGCTCGCAGCCTCCGCCACAGTCAGTTGGTGCTCCAGGGACCATGCCTTACATGCCTACCTCTGAGGGTGACTTATTTGGTTCCTCATTTGGATTTGCACCGCCTGGACCATCTTATGCAGCAGCTTCACTTCCTTCTTCGTCATATGCATATGGTGGCACCGGTTCATCTATGGCGGGAGTTCAGTTTTCGAGTGCACCATCTCCATCTCCTGGAGATTTTGCATCTCAGGCAGCGGCTTCTCTTTTTGGACCTACTTCTGCTCCTAGTCATGGTATGTCTAGCACATCTTTATCTTTCTTCCATGGCTAGCTCATCCGAATCACTCCATTTTTATCACACATACACATTATCTTGAGTGAAGGTTTTCATTGGACTACCACTTCTTCGTCAGATGATCATAGCCCGACTTTCTAGCGGCAAGGAGTGGATGCATGAAGGGAGCATGACTACAAGCTTCTCCAGGCCCTTTATGGATGATTGATGACAAAGGGGGAGAAGAATGGATTAAAGCTTATCTAGTTGATCTTGTAGTCATTTGAATTGTAATAAATTCGATCTTTATCTCTTTGTGGACTTGAGAACTTGTAATGTGTGCTACTGTGTGTTGAACCTTGTTTTATATTCTAAGTGACCATTTGCTAGTGTGATATTCATGTGTTGTTTGATGCAATGTTGTTTCACATATGTTTCTGGCGGGGTGAAACCGGTCTGACCGGTTTCCCAAACCGGTCTGACCGGTTTGGCCCATGGCAGCGGGGTGAAACCGGTCTGACCGGTTTCCCAAACCGGTCTGACCGGTTTGGCCCATGGCAGCGGGGTGAAACCGGTCTGACCGGTTTCCCAAACCGGTCTGACCGGTTTGGCCCATGGCAGCGGGGTGAAACCGGTCTGACCGGTTTCCCAAACCGGTCTGACCGGTTTGGCCCATGGCAGCGGGGTGAAACCGGTCTGACCGGTTTCCCAAACCGGTCTGACCGGTTTGGCCCATGGCAGCGGGGTGAAACCGGTCTGACCGGTTTCCCAAACCGGTCTGACCGGTTTGGCCCGTGACAGCAAGCATGTGATTCTCTTGTTTTATTGAGTGCTATACATGTCATATGCATCACATATTGATTTATGATATCACACACACTTTTTGCACATGATGGATGCTAAGATATAGGGGGAGCTCTCAATTTTGTTGATTATATGTGAATTTGGCATTTGAGGCCGAATTTTTGAAATTCTATTCAATGCACATATTGAGGGGGAGCTCATCATATATCTTAGTCATCTAGAGCTTAAATTTCATATCTTTTTGTAAGCTTTAATCATGTTGTCATCAATCACCAAAAAGGGGGAGATTGAAAGTGCATCTAGGCACTTATATGTTTTGGTGATTTTGGATGACAACATGATTAGTCATTTAACTTGTTTGCTTAAGCATATGAGCAGGTATCTATTCTTATGGATATTCAAGGAATATGATTGTTGAAGAATAAAAGCTCATTATTGATATAAAAGACAAGAAAGCAAACAGGTGGTAATCATCCCATGCAACTAAGTCATAAAATGACAAGTGATTGGAAATGACAAGTGAGACAAGGGCTCAAGCATGTTTAGTTGGTCTCACTTAATAAGATACTTGTCAAAGGTTTTGGGATAGAACATGTGAAGAAATTTGAAGTTTCTTTGGGCTTGTTCCATAGCAATGGTTACATTCAAAATGAGACATGATTCTATGGATAGTATATGGTCTCAAGTGCATTGATGTTTATGGACAAGTTATCTACCAAAGAACAACATTCAAGACATGGATTTCAATGTGGATTTCATGATGATGCAATGCAAAGCAAAGCTTAATTTGGCAAGAGAGGATGGAAGGGATCAAGCTAGATGCGAGTGACGTTCCTAGCAAGGTGAAGGGCAAATTGGTTTTGTAGCCGAGGTACCTTGTTTGGTGGAAAGGTCTAGCATTATAGTTTGGGTTTCTATACATCAATCAAGTCATATCAAGTGAAGCAATGCGAAGCATCTTATCTTTGTTTGATCATATATATTGGAATGGCTTATGAATTGATCCATGCAATGGAAATTCTAAGTCATTAGCTCAACATTGGATTTGCTCATCAAGACATGAAGTGTTGAAGCCCTCAAAGTTGAGAATGATCAAGTATGGCATCAATGAAGATATAAAAGCTTAAGTGGTAGATTCTATTTATTGTTTTAATCTTGAGTTTAGGAATGCCGTACTATCAAGAGGGATGCAACATTAGTTGTCTTGGCATACACCAAAAAGTGCTCATTAGATCAACCCATGTGAGATAGCCTTGAGAGATATACTCTTGGGAATTTAGTGTGCTGAAAGACCCCAAACCGGTCTGACCGGTTTGGGAAAGCGGTCTGACCGCTTTTGGGTTTGTGGTGCTGAGTGGACCCAAACCGGTCTGACCGGTTTGGGAAACCGGTCTGACCGGTTTGGGGCCCTGACATGTGTAACGGCTAGTATAGTTCGTAAACCGGTCTGACCGGTTTGGGAATCCGGTCTGACCGGTTTCCAACGGCTATAACGGCTAGTTTTGGTTGTGTGGGGTATTTATACCCCATACCCCTCTCCTTTGAGGGGTGCTGGTTGCCATTCCATTCTAACTCGCCTAGGGCAGTTCCAAGCACCAGCAAGCTCTCCCCAAGCCTCTCTTTGTGAGAGTTGATTGATTTTGATCATATCATTGGATTTGGGTTGAGGGATGTATGGGTTGTGAGCAATAGATAGCAATTGATAGTTCATATCAGCTATAGTGAGCATATCCTTAGTGTTGAGCACTTCCGGTGAAGCCAAGCATCCATTGGAGCATTTGTTACTCTTGGAGGTGATCCTCCTAGACGGCTAGGCGTCGCCGGTGAGCTACCTTTGTGTGTGGTAAGCCACGGATTGGTTGTAAAGGCTGGCCTTGCCTCCTTCGTGGAAAAGGGTCAAAAGCTAGTGATACCGAGGAAAGTGGCTTGGAGTGGATAAGCCCGCCTTTCGTAGGCCCTCAACGGAGACTAGGATTCATCGTGTCTTTGTGACAGCCTTAGTGGCAGCGGTGAGGTCCGAACTTCGGGAAAACATATCTTTGTCTCTTGTTTACCTTCACAAGTTCATTTCTAGCATATACATTCGCTTCCGCTTCGATCTACTTGGGTGTGCTCTAATTGTGTGCAGGGACTTAGTGGACCTGCTTGATATCATCTACACGAGCTCATCATCAAGTTTGGTTTGTGCTAGAACTTGTAGAGGGGGAAATTTCACATAATCGGTTTTCTCTGTTGAAAACCGGTCTGACTGCTTCTCCAAAGCGGTCTGACCGCTTTAAGCGGTCTGACCGGTTTTGGACACCGGTCTGACCGGTTTCTGTTGTACTGACTGTGTGAAAAAGTTTGTAATTTGCAGATTCACCTATTCACCCCCCCTCTAGGTGACATCAAGGTCCTTTCACCGGGGACGGGTCCACGGCGGACACAGGGGTCGGCGGCGACGGCTTCTCGCGGGAAAGCTGCTCCGGCGACCGGACGACGTCTTGAAGCGCCGGCGAAGCTTCGGTTCGGCGAGGAGATCGTCGGAATGGCGGCCGTTTGCTCCAAGAACGACGAGGCGTGGCGAGTCCGCGGTAATGGCGCCGGCGGCGGCGCGGTGGCTTCCTGAGCAGAGAGGGGAGGGCGGCGGTGGTGAGGCGGGATGGTGCTGAGCGGCGGGGGTCTGCGGCTTATGTAGGGCCGAGGAGGGTGCAGGCGGAGCTCGCTTGGCGGGGCGGTACAAACGCCAGGGAAGGCCGTGGCACGCACGCCGAGAATGGTCTAGTGGCGGCGGCGCACAACGCCTGGGGCGGGGGCTGGGAGCTGAAAGTGCATCTAGGCACTTAAGTGTTTTGGTGATTTATATGACAACATGATTAATAATCTAACTTGTTTGCTTGAGCATATGAGCAGGGTTTTATTGTCAAAGGATATTCATGTAATATATTTGTTGATAAGTAAAGGTGCTCATCATTGGTTTATATTGTGAAAGCAAACAAGTGGGTGTGATCCCATGCAACCAATAGAGGAAATGACAAGTAAATGAAAATGACAGATGAGACAAGAGGTTATGCATATGGATAGGTCTCATCTAGAAGAAGCTTGTCAAACAACATTGGGACAATTTATGTGATGATATTGGATATATCTCGGATAGTTGAGGACATGGATTTCAATGTGGATTTCATGTGGATGCAAAGCAAGGCCAAACTTAAAGCGGCAAGATAGGATGGAAGGGATCAAACTAGATGGCTAGTAACGAGGTACTAAGCGAGAGAAGGGCAAGATAGTCTTGTGCCGAGGAACTTTGCTAGGGTGAAGAAGCTAGCATCACGGATTGGTCTCTAGACATTAATCAAGCCTATCTAGTGAAGCAATGCAATGCATCCAATTATTGTCGAGTAATGTGATGAAGTGACTTATGAATTGGTATGGATTCATGATCATACACTCGGAGATTCAAAGCCACTAGCTCAAGTTGGATTCGTTCAGCATGGAAAGGATGTTGGAGCCCTCAAAGTTGATATTGATCAAGCATGGCATCAATGAAGACATAGAAGCTCAAGTTGAGAGTTTATTTCTTATTTGCAATCTTGAGTATAGGAATGCCGTACTATCAAGAGGGATGCAACATTAGTTGTTTGACAACACCAAAAAGTGCTCAATAGATCAACCCTTGTGAGATAGCCTTGAGAGTGTGGTGTTTAGGGGTTAGTGTGCTGTCAGGACCCAAACCGGTCTGACCGGTTTGGGAAACCGGTCTGACCGGTTTGGCCTCTGACAGCCCTAACGGCTAGTTTCCTTTGAAAACCGGTCTGACCTGTTTCCAACGGCTATAACGGCTAGTTTGGGATGTGTGGGGTATTTATACCCCTTGGCCCTCTCCTTTGAGGGCTGCTGGTTCATTTGCCTTCCTTGCACGCCTAGAGTCTTCCCAAGCACCAGCAAGCTCTCCCCAAGCAACTCTTTGTGAGTTTTGGTTGTATTTGATCATATCTTTGATTTGGATTGAGAGAGTGATTGTGTGAGCAATAGAGAGCTAGAGTGAGCTAGCTAACTTAGTGAGGAGTGAATCCATAGCTTGAGCACGTCCGGTGAAGTCTAGCATCTTGTTGAAGCATAATATAATGATGCTTCTTGCACAGGGGAACAGGATATTTTTTAAGCTTTATTTAATTTACAGGGAATTTATTATAGAAAAAAAAAAAATGTTTGCGAAATATAAATAAAATATTGTGTATGTTGCATTCATGCTGACTGCACTGGTTTTTGTAATGTGTGTGGTTCAAATAAGAATTTAAATCTAGTTTAAATTCAAGTTTGAATTGCGGTTGTTTTGAACCCTAGAAAAGTTCTTTTGGCCCGAGTTCGATTTCGCTCCCTGAACTCTTCCTTAGGCTGCTCTTGCCCCTTTTTCTTTCTCCTTCTAGCTGCACCTGGCCCAGCCCGCCTCGGCCCACCAGCCGTTTCCCAAGCCGGCCCAGCAGCTCCCCTTTCCGCTTCAGCCGCACAAGTCCGCTTTCCCCCCCTCAAACTCCTCTCCGCGGCCAGCTCAGCTCCCCTCTTCTTTTTCCCTCGAGCCCAACGCAGCAGCAGCTTTCTCCCTCCGCTCGGCCCGTTCGCGCTCCCGCTCACCCGGCCCAGCCGCTCCCGTGCCGGCCCACCCTCCCTTTCGCTCCGCTCGGCCCAGGCGCCAGCGATTCGGCCCAAGCTCACGACGCAACGCGTCCCGCTCCCCTGCGCCGCCGCTCGCCCCCTCGGCGTGCGTGCCCAACTGTACCACCTCGCCGTCCGAGCCTCAGGTGCACCCTCCTCGGCCCTATATAGCACGACGAACGCCGCCGCCCTCAGCACCAGCTCACCACCGCCGCTCTCTCCTCCTCGCCTCACGCAGCGCCGCCGCCGGCGCCATTGCTGCCAAGTCGCTGAGCTTCTTCGCCACGGAACAAGCAGAAGCCGCCACGAGCTTCACCGCGATGAGCTGAAGCTTAGCCGCTGCATCTTCGTCGCCGTCCGACCACCGGAGGCACTCCTCCACATGAGCCGCCGCCGCCGGCCGTCTTCTCCGCCGTTCGCCGAATCCCGGCCAGCGCCGCCCGTCCCCGCCGTCGGTGAGACCACCATCGAATTCCCCTCGCTCACCTCTCCCACTTGCGCTTTTAGAAAATTGAGAAAAATATTGTATTAATTATTTTTAAAATTCACAACCCAAAATCGAAAAATTTTGGGGTGTGACAAACTACCCCCCTTAAACTGAATCTCGTCCCGAGATTCGCAGAGGCTGGGGATCAAGGAGAAGAACGGGATATCAAAGAGAGATCTTCTATGTTGGATCATCAAGCTTCTTTATCTTCTTTGTTGACGTAGTTGCGAAGTCTCCACCTTCAATCTTCTGTTTTCTTCCTCCAGCGTGGGGATTGGCTTCAACTTTCTTTGCGTCGAGAAGATAGCAAGAACAACAAGGATATATAGGGAAATAAGGAGGGAGCCCAACTACACAATCATTACAAAGAAGCGAATCAATCAAGAGCATAATAACAGGCATTACAATCACACTCAACCAAGGTTAGCCACACCAAAGTTTTAACGAAGCTAGACGTTGTTAGTAGGTTTAGGGGAATCCTCCTAAGTGTGGACTTATCATCAACTTTCTTTGGCATCGGCCTCCTTCAATTCTTCTTGATGTAGTGGTAGTCGTTATGGCTTGAACTCCTTGTAGTAGGCCAATATCTTCATGTGACTTGGGAATCGTAATAGTACAAATTTCAAGGAGGGAAAGAATGCGCAAGGTAGATGAAAAGACAAGGAGGAGTCAAATAGACAAGAATTAAAAATTAGCATTTTTTTGTTCAAATCAAGGTAGAGGTAAATAATCAGAAGTCAAGGATAAGAAATAAGTTATCAAGGAGAGGATAAAATATTCAAGGACATAGTGATCAAAAGTGGATTTATCAAGGGATGAAAATGCTCAAGGATAGCACTTTTTATGAATCCA
The DNA here is from genome assembly GCA_900205405.1 of Echinochloa crus-galli. NCBI lineage: Eukaryota > Viridiplantae > Streptophyta > Magnoliopsida > Poales > Poaceae > Echinochloa > Echinochloa crus-galli. The sequence goes on along the minus strand of OAMR01002111.1, from coordinate 6,230 downwards.
AATCTCAAGGATAGAGAAAACAACGGTTGTATGGCAAAATGAGCCTTAATGGAAGACCAGTACTATCTAGGCTGCGGTCCTACAGTCAGCATAGCTCTGATACCAATCTGTCACACCCGGATTTACACAAAAATCCGAATGCTACTGTATGTGTGCCCAGGAAGTCCACAAAACACATACAGCTTACAAATGTGGTAAAACAGAGTACATATGCTCGAATAAACTAGTTTTGCATCAGAGTTTACCTAAAACACAATGGAAGACTATCTATGAACTATCTTCACAAGTAGAGCCTCAAGTCCTCAGGGACACCGACTGGTTGACCACAGCTCAGAATACAGACGATCCTCAGGAATCTCAGTAGTTGTCCCTTTCACTCCATCTGTTACCCATCCGGGATTTTGTTGAATATTGGCAAGTGTAAGTAATTGTCTTACTTAGCAAGTACAACACGGGTATATGAAGGCTTAAAAGAAAGGCTTGACACGGCTGTACTGCATTAGCACTTTTAGTTGATTCATTTTATCATTCACCAAGTTACTACAATTAAATGAATCCCAGATGATAGTCCCAATTAAGTAAGTATAAGTGAAAATTAAACACAAATAACTTCATCTTCTAATCAAAAAGGATCCAGGCCGCTCGTGACCCTGAGCAAGGCTATCATGATAGATTGTACACTCTGCAGAGGTTTCGCCCTTTACCCACCAGACGCGTAAAAGCTCAAACGAACTTTAAACCCAACCATGCCGAGGTGGACAAACCTCTTAAACCACACTTCCGAGGTGTGATCGCATAGGGACGCTACGAGGCTTTTCACAAGACACCCTAACAAAACAGTAGCCACTATGGTACAACCTAGGCAGCATGACCCAAGGCACCGAGATTGACTGACTCCCAGGGCGCTCCGAATAGGAGGGTCAATGGCGTCCGGAGCGCGGCACGAAGGCCAGCAACAAAATTAAAGGTGACAGTAGCTGCGCATAGCAAGGATTCTACCCGTATGCATAAACCCAAGGTAAACAAGGACATGATAAACAAATGCTAGGTACAACCTTAAAGGTACATCAATTTAGACACATGCATGTATGAAATAAATGATTAAAGGGTGAATAGGTAGCAAGGATTGTCCGTGCTATGACTTGCCTCAATTCCGATATATACACTTTAGTCTTTGGGTCTTGATCTTCAATTCCTTTTCTTGAGTCCTCTTGATGGCGTTCCTCTACTCGCAGCAATCATCGGCACAAACATACAAGCAAACAAACAAGAATAACTAAGAACAATACACCAAACAATAGAAACAGAACAAAAGAAGGCTAGAAAACTATTCTACGCTTCGCTACGAACACGTGAGTGCAAGAATCGCTGAAATCGGAGCTAAAACGGAGAAGATATGTCTTTTCTAAGGTTGGAGGACTTGCTGGCAAGGTTTAAAAGTTTCCAGGGGCTTATTTGCGAAAACTCAGGGACTAAAACATAATTATGCGATAAAACCCGAGGGCTATCACGCAAATATGCCTTCTCTGGACGGCGGGTTGCATTTTTCAAAAGGTCAGGGGGCTAAACGTGAAGAAAGGACTCAAACGTAATTATTTTTAACACAGGAGTGGACTGCGGGTTAATTTTGGAAAAGGACAGGGGGTCTTTAGAAAAATCGCCAGAGTTGACCGGTATTGGTGGCTTTGACTTGGGGCTTGGGCTGATGAGGGCCGTCGGATTTGGATCTGGCGATCCAGATTGGATCTGGGGGGAGGGAGGGTTTAAGTGCGAAGGGGAGAAACATGCAGGGGGGTTTTCTGTGAAAGGCGCAAGACACAGAAGATAGGCCGATCATTACAGGGTTCTTCGGGGGCTAAAACGCAAAAGGGGCATCTTCTACCTTTAAACGAGCAGAGGAGCTCGGCCATGGCCGACGGCGGCTCGAGCGCTCCTGCTCGCCGGCGCTAGGGGGATGGGGGGCCTAGGCGAGAGGCGCCACAGAGAGAGGGCATGGAGGGGAACTCGTGGAGATGCTCACCACGGGCGGAGGATGGCCGGGTGAAAGTGCATCTAGGCACTTATATGTTTTGGTGATTTTGGATGACAACATGATTAGTCATTTAACTTGTTTGCTTAAGCATATGAGAAGGTTTCTATTCTTCTGGATATTCAAAGAATATGATTGTTGAAGAATGAAAGATCATTATTTGTATAAAAGACAAGAAAGCAAACAAGTGGTAATCATCCCATGCAACTAAGTCATACAATGACAAGTGATTGGAAATGACAAGTGAGACAAGGACTTAAGTACATTGACTTTGCTTCTATTCTTAGAGTTGGCCATGAAAGTGATGACACTGTTCAATAGCTTTTCACGAATTGCAGGCAGCATCCCAGCCACAGCCATACCAGCCAATTGATCATCAGGTCTTCTTCTAGCTTATCAGCCGACACAAATCCACGTCCTAACTTCCCATCAGTCCCATGAATTGGATTCTCCATTAAAAATTACTATGAGAGCCGACTGCTTTGATCGGCTGTTGATCACCGCTGACTGGTTCAACAGGACCTTCTCCCCAATCTTTGCCTGAAAAGCAATCTATACCTTGATACTCCCAAAAAGCTGGTTCCACGTTAGCCACGCTTATTGAATCATTTGCTTGGACAATTTCCACTTCATCATCTATTCACTGAATAAGCTGCTGATGCATATTAGATGGAATACAGCAATTTGCATGGATCCAATCCCTTCCAAGCAACAAACTATATGATCCTTTGCCTTCAATAACAAAGAAGGTTGTAAGCAGAGTTTTAGATCCAATCATTAAATCCACATGTACACACCCTTTAGTGTCTGAAGGATTTCCAGCAAAATCATTCAAAACTATACTTGTTGGTGTTAAATCTCCAGGGCCCATGCCAAGCTTTCTGAATGTAGTATATGGCACCACATTGACAGCAGCTCCACCATCAATAAACATCTTAGTTAATGGCTTCCCATTGACAAACCCCCTTAAGTACAGTGGCTTCATGTGGCGATTCTTAGCTGGTTTATCGAAGACAGCTTGCTTCGTCGACATCAGTTGTGCCATCAATTCAAATTGTTCAGCTTCATCAATTCCTGGCAATATTTCTTCCTGCACGACTTGATTAGCTGGAGCCATGAACTCATTCGGTAAGAAACATACCATACATGTAGGAGCCGAATGACCAGTTTCATCAGGTTTTTCTTTTCTGCGCCACACTGATTTCATCTTAGGCCCTGCTTGCATCAGTTCTTGATTTCTTAGGCGCTGCACTCTTCTCTTTTGGCTTTTCCTCAAACCAGGTGGGCACCACTGTCCTTTTTGCCATACATATCCACGATCATCTTCTTCTTCTTCATGATCAATCCACCTATGATCAGCATTCCTCTTCCTTGGTTGATCATCAAAACGCCGATCATCACTAGGATGTATCCTGCCAATTCTTTCATGGACAGATCGGCGATTGACAGTATCCTGCCTATTTTCATCATGCCTATCATTGCATTCAGGACAATTACTCCATGTAGGAAGCTTCAAACCCTCGTTCCAACAGTGTCTGAAGAATGCGCACCCCGAATGTGCACGTTCCTGCTCTCGAGCATATTCCTCTTGTTCTTCCTTATACATTTCTTCTTTGTATCTTCTTTTCTCCTCTTCATATTTTTGCCTCTGATAGCGCTCTTTTTCTTGCTGACGCTGCCACTTATTGAGGAGAATACGCGTAGTAACTCTTGGTTTAGAAGATTCTCCAATTTCAGACCGAATATTCGAGGAACGAGGTTCTTTCTTGTAAATTTGCTCAATTGTGATTTGCCGAGCGGGATCAACTGAGCCACTTTGTCTTGCCTTTTCTGAAGTCAAAACTTTCATTTTCCCTTTTTCTTCAGGTGCAACAGCATTCACCATGTTGATTGAAAACCCAATCATATTCTGAGGGAATGGATTGCTATCCAATTTCATTCTGTTGTCAAATTTTAAATGCCCTTCTTGGATAGCTTTCTGAATCCTCACTCTGAAGACCCTGCACTCATTAATGGAATGAGAATTCCTGTCATGAAATCCACAATACTTCTTGTCTTTCACTCCTTCAGGCCGAAGCATAGAATGCCCCTCTGGTAGTTTGATTCGGCCTTCTTTCACAAGGAAATCAAATAATTTGTCTGCCTTAGTCACATCAAAATAATATGTGCTCTTGGTCTGTTTAATCCACTTCTGATTCACTGTGACTGGCTCTTTGCCCCATACTATTTCTGCTGCAGCTACCTCTTCATTGTCCTCATATTCATCTCCTTGATCTGCTCATTCGAGGAATTGATTGTAAATATCAGCTACATCATTGTGTTTGGCAAATCTGCCATCCTTCTTGAAGCCATATGCTTGGTTACTCATCAATGCCAATTTTTGTGACAACTGACCCAGATCTTCAAACTCCATCCCGAACAGCTTTTCACGAATTGCAGGTAGCATCCCAGTTACAGCCATACCAGCCAGCTGATCACCAGGAATATTTAGAGAGAAGCACATACTCTTTGTTTCCCTGAACCTCCTGAGGAATTCTGTAGGTGTTTCATTATGTCTCTGTCTTAAGCTGGTTAAATCAACCAACTTTTTCTCAGTGCTGCCAGTATAGAGCGCCGAGGCCAAAGCCACACGCTCGGTCACACCAGCACGTCACGTACACAGTCGCAGAAGATCCCGTGTCGGCCACAAAGTGATCCCGTGAACCCGGCTCACCGTAAACCCCTCTCACGGTTCACCGTGGACCGCGACCACCGAGCGAGCCCAGCGCCCTCGCGTTCGTGGGCTGAATCTCGCGCATAAGTCCGGAATCACACCCTAAACTTTCTCAACCCATCTAATTGTAGTGATACCATTCTGGGAAAGGAGAGGAGTACATGTATCCTTGATTTTTGGGCTTCAAACCGAATTGATTTTGCAACACATCGGTTATTTTTTGCACCATGAGGTCAACATTAGTGTCTTGATTCCCTGTCCTTCCAGCAAACATTCCTGCATTACCAACATATCCAGGATTTGGGAGAGCATCGATGGCATTATAATCCATAAATTCTGTATATCCATTCCCATACATATCCCTCTGCAACCTGTTATTCAAGGGAGATATCTTGTAAGCAGATGCAGGTGGATTTGCTGTAGTACCGAATGCCATATCATCGTATGCGCGAGTTTTTTGCATTGCAGGCTGAAGGTTCTGCTGAATTGGTTGACCATTCGCATCCTTAGTACCAGAAGCTCCAGTTTCTTCAACATTTCCTTTACCATGAGCTTTTTGTCCTGCTGTTTGAGCATTGAAGTATGTTGGGCCACCAAGTTGCCCATACGCTTGCTCGAAAGGCTTATCCACTTGCTGACCAAAGATGCCAATCAATATGTATCGAAGGCTGTTCAAGAATGCAGAATTATGATTGGTCATTGTGTCTCCTAGAGCTTTGTATAACAAGCCAGTAAACCTCTCCCGTTCTTCATCTTCACTAAGATCAGATTGTCCAGGCAGTAAAACTCTTGGCAGGTCTGTCTTGAGAAACGGTGCACCACTTATGTTTTTGGCAAAAGACAGCAGGCATTTCTTGATGAACTGTTCTGCAGCAGTTTTCACCATTTGTTGATGTTCTTCAGACAATTCTTCAAGAGTGACGTCCAAAATGTCTCTTAATTCAGGCATCTTCAAAGCTTGGTGTCCCACTATTGGCACTTCTTACGATCCAATATCAGAATTGGGGAATCCCGATACTGGATGCAAGGAGTGTTCAGTGGTTTTTTCTGCGGTTATGGGCCTCATGGGTAGGAAGAAAAGAAGGTTGATCCCTGTAGAGACTGACATGTGGGCCGGGATTAGTAAAAGATATCGTTCGGAAAGGAAAGCTTGTCTTCAAGGGCGTTCGGCAAAGGCATTCTGCGGTCGGGAATTCGTCACCGATTCGGCAAGGGATTTACTCTATGGAAAGCATTCGGGACGCGTGATGACGTGGATTGAATACAAGGAAAGAGCCGATTGATAAAGAATGCGAGATGAATACGGCACTTTGACGTATTTCTTTGGAAATAAACGTTTTGTAACCGTAGTCGATTAGGAATCGTGTCAAGACCAGGGTATAAATATGAACCCATGGTGATTGTAATAGAGGAAACAATCTTACAACAAACCGGCCCCGCGCCACCTTTTCGAGTCCTTTAGTCGTGTCGTCGAGTTCTTCGAGGGGA
>OAMR01002102.1:0-18931 GCA_900205405.1 Echinochloa crus-galli | reverse complement strand
CATTGGACAATTCTTTGCCACTCTTTGGGTTGATGTTGATGCCGAACCTTATACCATGCATTGGATGACACAAGGTCAAAGGCTCTCGGTGACCTATACTAGATTTGCTGAAATTTTGGGGTTTGATGAGAGTGACCGTACAAAGTATTGGATCCATGATGATGATGTGCTCAGTGATGGTCAGATTGCTTTCATGTATGATGCGAGGTATGGGCCAATAGAGTATGGGAAGACACATGGAATTCCGTCCATCGTTTCATTTCTAACCCGAATCGGTGCATTATATGCAACCCCGGCATGGTTTTCGGTGCAGTAACGAAACTGACCCAAACGAACCAAAACATCACTATTGGGTCCAAAAAATTGAATTCTGTGCGTTCGTTTTGTTTGTAGCCGATTCCGTCCATCGTTTCATTTCTAACCCGAATCGGTGCATTATATGCAACCCCGGCATGGTTTTCGGTGCAGTAACGAAACTGACCCAAACGAACCAAAACATCACTATTGGGTCCAAAAAATTGAATTCTGTGCGTTCGTTTTGTTTGTAGCCGATTCCGTCCATCGTTTCATTTCTAACCCGAATCGGTGCATTATATGCAACCCCGGCATGGTTTTCGGTGCAGTAACGAAACTGACCCAAACGAACCAAAACATCACTATTGGGTCCAAAAAATTGAATTCTGTGCGTTCGTTTTGTTTGTAGCCGATTCCGTCCATCGTTTCATTTCTAACCCGAATCGGTGCATTATATGCAACCCCGGCATGGTTTTCGGTGCAGTAACGAAACTGACCCAAACGAACCAAAACATCACTATTGGGTCCAAAAAATTGAATTCTGTGCGTTCGTTTTGTTTGTAGCCGATTCCGTCCATCGTTTCATTTCTAACCCGAATCGGTGCATTATATGCAACCCCGGCATGGTTTTCGGTGCAGTAACGAAACTGACCCAAACGAACCAAAACATCACTATTGGGTCCAAAAAATTGAATTCTGTGCGTTCGTTTTGTTTGTAGCCGATTCCGTCCATCGTTTCATTTCTAACCCGAATCGGTGCATTATATGCAACCCCGGCATGGTTTTCGGTGCAGTAACGAAACTGACCCAAACGAACCAAAACATCACTATTGGGTCCAAAAAATTGAATTCTGTGCGTTCGTTTTGTTTGTAGCCGATTCCGTCCATCGTTTCATTTCTAACCCGAATCGGTGCATTATATGCAACCCCGGCATGGTTTTCGGTGCAGTAACGAAACTGACCCAAACGAACCAAAACATCACTATTGGGTCCAAAAAATTGAATTCTGTGCGTTCGTTTTGTTTGTAGCCGATTCCGTCCATCGTTTCATTTCTAACCCGAATCGGTGCATTATATGCAACCCCGGCATGGTTTTCGGTGCAGTAACGAAACTGACCCAAACGAACCAAAACATCACTATTGGGTCCAAAAAATTGAATTCTGTGCGTTCGTTTTGTTTGTAGCCGATTCCGTCCATCGTTTCATTTCTAACCCGAATCGGTGCATTATATGCAACCCCGGCATGGTTTTCGGTGCAGTAACGAAACTGACCCAAACGAACCAAAACATCACTATTGGGTCCAAAAAATTGAATTCTGTGCGTTCGTTTTGTTTGTAGCCGATTCCGTCCATCGTTTCATTTCTAACCCGAATCGGTGCATTATATGCAACCCCGGCATGGTTTTCGGTGCAGTAACGAAACTGACCCAAACGAACCAAAACATCACTATTGGGTCCAAAAAATTGAATTCTGTGCGTTCGTTTTGTTTGTAGCCGATTCCGTCCATCGTTTCATTTCTAACCCGAATCGGTGCATTATATGCAACCCCGGCATGGTTTTCGGTGCAGTAACGAAACTGACCCAAACGAACCAAAACATCACTATTGGGTCCAAAAAATTGAATTCTGTGCGTTCGTTTTGTTTGTAGCCGATTCCGTCCATCGTTTCATTTCTAACCCGAATCGGTGCATTATATGCAACCCCGGCATGGTTTTCGGTGCAGTAACGAAACTGACCCAAACGAACCAAAACATCACTATTGGGTCCAAAAAATTGAATTCTGTGCGTTCGTTTTGTTTGTAGCCGATTCCGTCCATCGTTTCATTTCTAACCCGAATCGGTGCATTATATGCAACCCCGGCATGGTTTTCGGTGCAGTAACGAAACTGACCCAAACGAACCAAAACATCACTATTGGGTCCAAAAAATTGAATTCTGTGCGTTCGTTTTGTTTGTAGCCGATTCCGTCCATCGTTTCATTTCTAACCCGAATCGGTGCATTATATGCAACCCCGGCATGGTTTTCGGTGCAGTAACGAAACTGACCCAAACGAACCAAAACATCACTATTGGGTCCAAAAAATTGAATTCTGTGCGTTCGTTTTGTTTGTAGCCGATTCCGTCCATCGTTTCATTTCTAACCCGAATCGGTGCATTATATGCAACCCCGGCATGGTTTTCGGTGCAGTAACGAAACTGACCCAAACGAACCAAAACATCACTATTGGGTCCAAAAAATTGAATTCTGTGCGTTCGTTTTGTTTGTAGCCGATTCCGTCCATCGTTTCATTTCTAACCCGAATCGGTGCATTATATGCAACCCCGGCATGGTTTTCGGTGCAGTAACGAAACTGACCCAAACGAACCAAAACATCACTATTGGGTCCAAAAAATTGAATTCTGTGCGTTCGTTTTGTTTGTAGCCGATTCCGTCCATCGTTTCATTTCTAACCCGAATCGGTGCATTATATGCAACCCCGGCATGGTTTTCGGTGCAGTAACGAAACTGACCCAAACGAACCAAAACATCACTATTGGGTCCAAAAAATTGAATTCTGTGCGTTCGTTTTGTTTGTAGCCGATTCCGTCCATCGTTTCATTTCTAACCCGAATCGGTGCATTATATGCAACCCCGGCATGGTTTTCGGTGCAGTAACGAAACTGACCCAAACGAACCAAAACATCACTATTGGGTCCAAAAAATTGAATTCTGTGCGTTCGTTTTGTTTGTAGCCGATTCCGTCCATCGTTTCATTTCTAACCCGAATCGGTGCATTATATGCAACCCCGGCATGGTTTTCGGTGCAGTAACGAAACTGACCCAAACGAACCAAAACATCACTATTGGGTCCAAAAAATTGAATTCTGTGCGTTCGTTTTGTTTGTAGCCGATTCCGTCCATCGTTTCATTTCTAACCCGAATCGGTGCATTATATGCAACCCCGGCATGGTTTTCGGTGCAGTAACGAAACTGACCCAAACGAACCAAAACATCACTATTGGGTCCAAAAAATTGAATTCTGTGCGTTCGTTTTGTTTGTAGCCGATTCCGTCCATCGTTTCATTTCTAACCCGAATCGGTGCATTATATGCAACCCCGGCATGGTTTTCGGTGCAGTAACGAAACTGACCCAAACGAACCAAAACATCACTATTGGGTCCAAAAAATTGAATTCTGTGCGTTCGTTTTGTTTGTAGCCGATTCCGTCCATCGTTTCATTTCTAACCCGAATCGGTGCATTATATGCAACCCCGGCATGGTTTTCGGTGCAGTAACGAAACTGACCCAAACGAACCAAAACATCACTATTGGGTCCAAAAAATTGAATTCTGTGCGTTCGTTTTGTTTGTAGCCGATTCCGTCCATCGTTTCATTTCTAACCCGAATCGGTGCATTATATGCAACCCCGGCATGGTTTTCGGTGCAGTAACGAAACTGACCCAAACGAACCAAAACATCACTATTGGGTCCAAAAAATTGAATTCTGTGCGTTCGTTTTGTTTGTAGCCGATTCCGTCCATCGTTTCATTTCTAACCCGAATCGGTGCATTATATGCAACCCCGGCATGGTTTTCGGTGCAGTAACGAAACTGACCCAAACGAACCAAAACATCACTATTGGGTCCAAAAAATTGAATTCTGTGCGTTCGTTTTGTTTGTAGCCGATTCCGTCCATCGTTTCATTTCTAACCCGAATCGGTGCATTATATGCAACCCCGGCATGGTTTTCGGTGCAGTAACGAAACTGACCCAAACGAACCAAAACATCACTATTGGGTCCAAAAAATTGAATTCTGTGCGTTCGTTTTGTTTGTAGCCGATTCCGTCCATCGTTTCATTTCTAACCCGAATCGGTGCATTATATGCAACCCCGGCATGGTTTTCGGTGCAGTAACGAAACTGACCCAAACGAACCAAAACATCACTATTGGGTCCAAAAAATTGAATTCTGTGCGTTCGTTTTGTTTGTAGCCGATTCCGTCCATCGTTTCATTTCTAACCCGAATCGGTGCATTATATGCAACCCCGGCATGGTTTTCGGTGCAGTAACGAAACTGACCCAAACGAACCAAAACATCACTATTGGGTCCAAAAAATTGAATTCTGTGCGTTCGTTTTGTTTGTAGCCGATTCCGTCCATCGTTTCATTTCTAACCCGAATCGGTGCATTATATGCAACCCCGGCATGGTTTTCGGTGCAGTAACGAAACTGACCCAAACGAACCAAAACATCACTATTGGGTCCAAAAAATTGAATTCTGTGCGTTCGTTTTGTTTGTAGCCGATTCCGTCCATCGTTTCATTTCTAACCCGAATCGGTGCATTATATGCAACCCCGGCATGGTTTTCGGTGCAGTAACGAAACTGACCCAAACGAACCAAAACATCACTATTGGGTCCAAAAAATTGAATTCTGTGCGTTCGTTTTGTTTGTAGCCGATTCCGTCCATCGTTTCATTTCTAACCCGAATCGGTGCATTATATGCAACCCCGGCATGGTTTTCGGTGCAGTAACGAAACTGACCCAAACGAACCAAAACATCACTATTGGGTCCAAAAAATTGAATTCTGTGCGTTCGTTTTGTTTGTAGCCGATTCCGTCCATCGTTTCATTTCTAACCCGAATCGGTGCATTATATGCAACCCCGGCATGGTTTTCGGTGCAGTAACGAAACTGACCCAAACGAACCAAAACATCACTATTGGGTCCAAAAAATTGAATTCTGTGCGTTCGTTTTGTTTGTAGCCGATTCCGTCCATCGTTTCATTTCTAACCCGAATCGGTGCATTATATGCAACCCCGGCATGGTTTTCGGTGCAGTAACGAAACTGACCCAAACGAACCAAAACATCACTATTGGGTCCAAAAAATTGAATTCTGTGCGTTCGTTTTGTTTGTAGCCGATTCCGTCCATCGTTTCATTTCTAACCCGAATCGGTGCATTATATGCAACCCCGGCATGGTTTTCGGTGCAGTAACGAAACTGACCCAAACGAACCAAAACATCACTATTGGGTCCAAAAAATTGAATTCTGTGCGTTCGTTTTGTTTGTAGCCGATTCCGTCCATCGTTTCATTTCTAACCCGAATCGGTGCATTATATGCAACCCCGGCATGGTTTTCGGTGCAGTAACGAAACTGACCCAAACGAACCAAAACATCACTATTGGGTCCAAAAAATTGAATTCTGTGCGTTCGTTTTGTTTGTAGCCGATTCCGTCCATCGTTTCATTTCTAACCCGAATCGGTGCATTATATGCAACCCCGGCATGGTTTTCGGTGCAGTAACGAAACTGACCCAAACGAACCAAAACATCACTATTGGGTCCAAAAAATTGAATTCTGTGCGTTCGTTTTGTTTGTAGCCGATTCCGTCCATCGTTTCATTTCTAACCCGAATCGGTGCATTATATGCAACCCCGGCATGGTTTTCGGTGCAGTAACGAAACTGACCCAAACGAACCAAAACATCACTATTGGGTCCAAAAAATTGAATTCTGTGCGTTCGTTTTGTTTGTAGCCGATTCCGTCCATCGTTTCATTTCTAACCCGAATCGGTGCATTATATGCAACCCCGGCATGGTTTTCGGTGCAGTAACGAAACTGACCCAAACGAACCAAAACATCACTATTGGGTCCAAAAAATTGAATTCTGTGCGTTCGTTTTGTTTGTAGCCGATTCCGTCCATCGTTTCATTTCTAACCCGAATCGGTGCATTATATGCAACCCCGGCATGGTTTTCGGTGCAGTAACGAAACTGACCCAAACGAACCAAAACATCACTATTGGGTCCAAAAAATTGAATTCTGTGCGTTCGTTTTGTTTGTAGCCGATTCCGTCCATCGTTTCATTTCTAACCCGAATCGGTGCATTATATGCAACCCCGGCATGGTTTTCGGTGCAGTAACGAAACTGACCCAAACGAACCAAAACATCACTATTGGGTCCAAAAAATTGAATTCTGTGCGTTCGTTTTGTTTGTAGCCGATTCCGTCCATCGTTTCATTTCTAACCCGAATCGGTGCATTATATGCAACCCCGGCATGGTTTTCGGTGCAGTAACGAAACTGACCCAAACGAACCAAAACATCACTATTGGGTCCAAAAAATTGAATTCTGTGCGTTCGTTTTGTTTGTAGCCGATTCCGTCCATCGTTTCATTTCTAACCCGAATCGGTGCATTATATGCAACCCCGGCATGGTTTTCGGTGCAGTAACGAAACTGACCCAAACGAACCAAAACATCACTATTGGGTCCAAAAAATTGAATTCTGTGCGTTCGTTTTGTTTGTAGCCGATTCCGTCCATCGTTTCATTTCTAACCCGAATCGGTGCATTATATGCAACCCCGGCATGGTTTTCGGTGCAGTAACGAAACTGACCCAAACGAACCAAAACATCACTATTGGGTCCAAAAAATTGAATTCTGTGCGTTCGTTTTGTTTGTAGCCGATTCCGTCCATCGTTTCATTTCTAACCCGAATCGGTGCATTATATGCAACCCCGGCATGGTTTTCGGTGCAGTAACGAAACTGACCCAAACGAACCAAAACATCACTATTGGGTCCAAAAAATTGAATTCTGTGCGTTCGTTTTGTTTGTAGCCGATTCCGTCCATCGTTTCATTTCTAACCCGAATCGGTGCATTATATGCAACCCCGGCATGGTTTTCGGTGCAGTAACGAAACTGACCCAAACGAACCAAAACATCACTATTGGGTCCAAAAAATTGAATTCTGTGCGTTCGTTTTGTTTGTAGCCGATTCCGTGCATCGTTTCATTTCTAACCCGAATCGGTGCATTATATGCAACCCCGGCATGGTTTTCGGTGCAGTAACGAAACTGACCCAAACGAACCAAAACATCACTATTGGGTCCAAAAAAGTGGATAGGGTGCGTTCGTTTCGTTTCTGGATGATTCCGTGCATCGTTTCGTTTCCGACCCGAATCGTTGCATTATATGCAACCCCGGCATGGTTTTCGGTGCAGTAACGAAACTGACCCAAACGAACCAAAACATCACTATTGGGTCCAAAAAAGTGGATAGGGTGCGTTCGTTTCGTTTCTGGATGATTCCGTGCATCGTTTCGTTTCCGACCCGAATCGGTGCATTAAATGCAACCCCGGCATGGTTTTCGGTGCAGTAACCAAACTGACCCAAACGAACCAAAACATCACTATTGGGTCCAAAAATGAATTGGGTGCGTTCATTTTGTTTCTAGCTGATTCCGTGCATCGTTTCATTTCTGACCCGAACCGGTGCATTAAATGCAACCCCGGCATGGTTTTCGGTGCAGTAACGAAACTGACCCAAACAAACCAAAACATCACTATTGAGTCCAAAAAATTGAATTCTGTGCGTTCGTTTTGTTAGTAACCGATTCCGTGCATCGTTTCGTTTCGGACCCGAATCGGTGCATTAAATGCAACCCCGGCATGGTTTTCGGTGCAGTAACGAAACTCACCCAAATGAACCAAAACATCACTATTGGGTCCAAAAAATTGAATTCTGTGCGTTCGTTTTGTTAGTAACCGATTCCGTGCATCGTTTCGTTTCCGACCCGAATCGGTGCATTAAATGCAACCCCGACATGGTTTTCGGTGCAGTAATGAAACTGACCCAAACAAACCAAAACATCACTATTGGGTCCAAAAAAGTGAATTGGGTGAATTCATTTCATTTCTGGACGATAACGTGCATCGTTTCGTTTCCGACCCGAATCGGTTCATTAAATGCAACCCCGGCATCATTTTCGGTGCAGTAACGAAACTGACCCAAATGAACCAAAACATCACTATTGGGTGCAAAAAAGTGAATTGGGTGAATTCGTTTCATTTCTAGCTGATTCCGTGCATCGATTCGTTTCCGACCCGAATAGGTGCATTAAATGCAAACCCAGCATGGTTTTCGGGGTAGTAACGAAACTGACCCAAATGAACCAAAACATCACTATTGGGTCCAAAAAATGAATTGGGCGCGTTCATTTCATTTCTAGCTGATTCCGTGCATCGATTCGTTTCCTACCCGAATCGGCGCATTATATGCAACCCCGGCATGGTTTTTGGTGCAGGAACCAAACTGACCCGAACGAACTAAAACATCACTATTCGGTCCAAAAAAGTGGATAGGGTGCGGACCCGAATCGGTGCATTAAATGTAAACCCAGCATGGTTTTCGGGGTAGTAACGAAACTGACCCAAATGAACCAAAACATCACTATTGGGTCCAAAAAATGAATTGGGCGCGTTCATTTCATTTCTAGCTGATTCCGTGCATCGATTCGTTTCCTACCCGAATCGGCGCATTATATGCAACCCCGGCATGGTTTTTGGTGCAGGAACCAAACTGACCCGAACGAACTAAAACATCACTATTCGGTCCAAAAAAGTGGATAGGGTGCGGACCCGAATCGGTGCATTAAATGTAAACCCAGCATGGTTTTCGGGGTAGTAACGAAACTGACCCAAATGAACCAAAACATCACTATTGGGTCCAAAAAATGAATTGGGCGCGTTCATTTCATTTCTAGCTGATTCCGTGCATCGATTCGTTTCCTACCCGAATCGGCGCATTATATGCAACCCCGGCATGGTTTTTGGTGCAGGAACCAAACTGACCCGAACGAACTAAAACATCACTATTCGGTCCAAAAAAGTGGATAGGGTGCGGACCCGAATCGGTGCATTAAATGTAAACCCAGCATGGTTTTCGGGGTAGTAACGAAACTGACCCAAATGAACCAAAACATCACTATTGGGTCCAAAAAATGAATTGGGCGCGTTCATTTCATTTCTAGCTGATTCCGTGCATCGATTCGTTTCCTACCCGAATCGGCGCATTATATGCAACCCCGGCATGGTTTTTGGTGCAGGAACCAAACTGACCCGAACGAACTAAAACATCACTATTCGGTCCAAAAAAGTGGATAGGGTGCGGACCCGAATCGGTGCATTAAATGTAAACCCAGCATGGTTTTCGGGGTAGTAACGAAACTGACCCAAATGAACCAAAACATCACTATTGGGTGCAAAAAAGTGAATTGTGGGCGTTCGTTTTGTTTGTAGCCGATTCCGTGCATCGTTTCATTTCTGACCCGAATCGGTGCATTAAATGCAAACCCAGCATGGTTTTCGGTGTAGTAACGAAACTGACCCAAACGAACCAAAACATCACTATTGGGTCCAAAAAATGAATTGGGTGTGTTCATTTCACTGACCCAAACGAACCAAAACATCACTATTGGGTCCAAAAAATGAATTGGGTGCGTTCATTTCATTTCTAGCTGATTCCGTGCATCATTTCGTTTCCGACCCGAATCGGTGCATTATATGCAACCCCGGCATGGTTTTCGGTGCAGCAACCAAACTGACCCAAACGAACCAAAACATCACTATTGGGTCCAAAAAAGTGGATAGGGTGCGTTCGTTTCATTTCTAGATGATTTTGTGCATCGTTTCGTTTCCGACCCGAATCGGCGCATTATATGCAACCCCGGCATGGTTTTTGGTGCAGTAACCAAACTGACCCGAACGAACTAAAACATCACTATTCGGTCCAAAAAATTGGATAGGGTGCGTTCGTTTCGTTTCTGGATGATTCCGTGCATCGTTTCGTTTCCGACCCGAATCGGTGCATTAAATGCAACCCCGGCATCGTTTTCGGTGCAGTAACGAAACTGACCCAAATGAACCAAAACATCACTATTGGGTCCAAAAAATTGAATTGGGTGAATTCGTTTCGTTTCTAGCTGATTCCGTCCATCGTTTCATTTCTAACCCGAATCGGTGCATTATATGCAACCCCGGCATGGTTTTCGGTGCAGTAACGAAACTGACCCAAATGAACCAAAACATCACTATTGGGTCCAAAAAATTGAATTCTGTGCGTTCGTTTTGTTTCTAGCCGATCCCGTGCATCGTTTCGTTTCTGACCCGAACCGGTGCATTAAATGGAACCCCGGCATGGTTTTCGGTGCAGTAATGAAACTGACCCAAACAAACCAAAACATCACTCTTGGGTCCGAAAAAGTGAATTAGGTGCATTCATTTTGTTTGTAACCGATTCCGTGCATCGTTTCGTTTCCGACCCGAATCGGTGCATTAAATGCAACCCCGGCATGGTTTTCGGTGCAGTAACGAAACTGACCCAAACGAACCAAAACATCACTATTGGGTCCAAAAAATTGAATTCTGTGCGTTCGTTTTGTTTGTAGCCGATTCCGTCCATCGTTTCATTTCTAACCCGAATCGGTGCATTATATGCAACCCCGGCATGGTTTTCGGTGCAGTAACGAAACTGACCCAAACGAACCAAAACATCACTATTGGGTCCAAAAAATTGAATTCTGTGCGTTCGTTTTGTTTGTAGCCGATTCCGTCCATCGTTTCATTTCTAACCCGAATCGGTGCATTATATGCAACCCCGGCATGGTTTTCGGTGCAGTAACGAAACTGACCCAAACGAACCAAAACATCACTATTGGGTCCAAAAAATTGAATTCTGTGCGTTCGTTTTGTTTGTAGCCGATTCCGTCCATCGTTTCATTTCTAACCCGAATCGGTGCATTATATGCAACCCCGGCATGGTTTTCGGTGCAGTAACGAAACTGACCCAAACGAACCAAAACATCACTATTGGGTCCAAAAAATTGAATTCTGTGCGTTCGTTTTGTTTGTAGCCGATTCCGTCCATCGTTTCATTTCTAACCCGAATCGGTGCATTATATGCAACCCCGGCATGGTTTTCGGTGCAGTAACGAAACTGACCCAAACGAACCAAAACATCACTATTGGGTCCAAAAAATTGAATTCTGTGCGTTCGTTTTGTTTGTAGCCGATTCCGTCCATCGTTTCATTTCTAACCCGAATCGGTGCATTATATGCAACCCCGGCATGGTTTTCGGTGCAGTAACGAAACTGACCCAAACGAACCAAAACATCACTATTGGGTCCAAAAAATTGAATTCTGTGCGTTCGTTTTGTTTGTAGCCGATTCCGTCCATCGTTTCATTTCTAACCCGAATCGGTGCATTATATGCAACCCCGGCATGGTTTTCGGTGCAGTAACGAAACTGACCCAAACGAACCAAAACATCACTATTGGGTCCAAAAAATTGAATTCTGTGCGTTCGTTTTGTTTGTAGCCGATTCCGTCCATCGTTTCATTTCTAACCCGAATCGGTGCATTATATGCAACCCCGGCATGGTTTTCGGTGCAGTAACGAAACTGACCCAAACGAACCAAAACATCACTATTGGGTCCAAAAAATTGAATTCTGTGCGTTCGTTTTGTTTGTAGCCGATTCCGTCCATCGTTTCATTTCTAACCCGAATCGGTGCATTATATGCAACCCCGGCATGGTTTTCGGTGCAGTAACGAAACTGACCCAAACGAACCAAAACATCACTATTGGGTCCAAAAAATTGAATTCTGTGCGTTCGTTTTGTTTGTAGCCGATTCCGTCCATCGTTTCATTTCTAACCCGAATCGGTGCATTATATGCAACCCCGGCATGGTTTTCGGTGCAGTAACGAAACTGACCCAAACGAACCAAAACATCACTATTGGGTCCAAAAAATTGAATTCTGTGCGTTCGTTTTGTTTGTAGCCGATTCCGTCCATCGTTTCATTTCTAACCCGAATCGGTGCATTATATGCAACCCCGGCATGGTTTTCGGTGCAGTAACGAAACTGACCCAAACGAACCAAAACATCACTATTGGGTCCAAAAAATTGAATTCTGTGCGTTCGTTTTGTTTGTAGCCGATTCCGTCCATCGTTTCATTTCTAACCCGAATCGGTGCATTATATGCAACCCCGGCATGGTTTTCGGTGCAGTAACGAAACTGACCCAAACGAACCAAAACATCACTATTGGGTCCAAAAAATTGAATTCTGTGCGTTCGTTTTGTTTGTAGCCGATTCCGTCCATCGTTTCATTTCTAACCCGAATCGGTGCATTATATGCAACCCCGGCATGGTTTTCGGTGCAGTAACGAAACTGACCCAAACGAACCAAAACATCACTATTGGGTCCAAAAAATTGAATTCTGTGCGTTCGTTTTGTTTGTAGCCGATTCCGTCCATCGTTTCATTTCTAACCCGAATCGGTGCATTATATGCAACCCCGGCATGGTTTTCGGTGCAGTAACGAAACTGACCCAAACGAACCAAAACATCACTATTGGGTCCAAAAAATTGAATTCTGTGCGTTCGTTTTGTTTGTAGCCGATTCCGTCCATCGTTTCATTTCTAACCCGAATCGGTGCATTATATGCAACCCCGGCATGGTTTTCGGTGCAGTAACGAAACTGACCCAAACGAACCAAAACATCACTATTGGGTCCAAAAAATTGAATTCTGTGCGTTCGTTTTGTTTGTAGCCGATTCCGTCCATCGTTTCATTTCTAACCCGAATCGGTGCATTATATGCAACCCCGGCATGGTTTTCGGTGCAGTAACGAAACTGACCCAAACGAACCAAAACATCACTATTGGGTCCAAAAAATTGAATTCTGTGCGTTCGTTTTGTTTGTAGCCGATTCCGTCCATCGTTTCATTTCTAACCCGAATCGGTGCATTATATGCAACCCCGGCATGGTTTTCGGTGCAGTAACGAAACTGACCCAAACGAACCAAAACATCACTATTGGGTCCAAAAAATTGAATTCTGTGCGTTCGTTTTGTTTGTAGCCGATTCCGTCCATCGTTTCATTTCTAACCCGAATCGGTGCATTATATGCAACCCCGGCATGGTTTTCGGTGCAGTAACGAAACTGACCCAAACGAACCAAAACATCACTATTGGGTCCAAAAAATTGAATTCTGTGCGTTCGTTTTGTTTGTAGCCGATTCCGTCCATCGTTTCATTTCTAACCCGAATCGGTGCATTATATGCAACCCCGGCATGGTTTTCGGTGCAGTAACGAAACTGACCCAAACGAACCAAAACATCACTATTGGGTCCAAAAAATTGAATTCTGTGCGTTCGTTTTGTTTGTAGCCGATTCCGTCCATCGTTTCATTTCTAACCCGAATCGGTGCATTATATGCAACCCCGGCATGGTTTTCGGTGCAGTAACGAAACTGACCCAAACGAACCAAAACATCACTATTGGGTCCAAAAAATTGAATTCTGTGCGTTCGTTTTGTTTGTAGCCGATTCCGTCCATCGTTTCATTTCTAACCCGAATCGGTGCATTATATGCAACCCCGGCATGGTTTTCGGTGCAGTAACGAAACTGACCCAAACGAACCAAAACATCACTATTGGGTCCAAAAAATTGAATTCTGTGCGTTCGTTTTGTTTGTAGCCGATTCCGTCCATCGTTTCATTTCTAACCCGAATCGGTGCATTATATGCAACCCCGGCATGGTTTTCGGTGCAGTAACGAAACTGACCCAAACGAACCAAAACATCACTATTGGGTCCAAAAAATTGAATTCTGTGCGTTCGTTTTGTTTGTAGCCGATTCCGTCCATCGTTTCATTTCTAACCCGAATCGGTGCATTATATGCAACCCCGGCATGGTTTTCGGTGCAGTAACGAAACTGACCCAAACGAACCAAAACATCACTATTGGGTCCAAAAAATTGAATTCTGTGCGTTCGTTTTGTTTGTAGCCGATTCCGTCCATCGTTTCATTTCTAACCCGAATCGGTGCATTATATGCAACCCCGGCATGGTTTTCGGTGCAGTAACGAAACTGACCCAAACGAACCAAAACATCACTATTGGGTCCAAAAAATTGAATTCTGTGCGTTCGTTTTGTTTGTAGCCGATTCCGTCCATCGTTTCATTTCTAACCCGAATCGGTGCATTATATGCAACCCCGGCATGGTTTTCGGTGCAGTAACGAAACTGACCCAAACGAACCAAAACATCACTATTGGGTCCAAAAAATTGAATTCTGTGCGTTCGTTTTGTTTGTAGCCGATTCCGTCCATCGTTTCATTTCTAACCCGAATCGGTGCATTATATGCAACCCCGGCATGGTTTTCGGTGCAGTAACGAAACTGACCCAAACGAACCAAAACATCACTATTGGGTCCAAAAAATTGAATTCTGTGCGTTCGTTTTGTTTGTAGCCGATTCCGTCCATCGTTTCATTTCTAACCCGAATCGGTGCATTATATGCAACCCCGGCATGGTTTTCGGTGCAGTAACGAAACTGACCCAAACGAACCAAAACATCACTATTGGGTCCAAAAAATTGAATTCTGTGCGTTCGTTTTGTTTGTAGCCGATTCCGTCCATCGTTTCATTTCTAACCCGAATCGGTGCATTATATGCAACCCCGGCATGGTTTTCGGTGCAGTAACGAAACTGACCCAAACGAACCAAAACATCACTATTGGGTCCAAAAAATTGAATTCTGTGCGTTCGTTTTGTTTGTAGCCGATTCCGTCCATCGTTTCATTTCTAACCCGAATCGGTGCATTATATGCAACCCCGGCATGGTTTTCGGTGCAGTAACGAAACTGACCCAAACGAACCAAAACATCACTATTGGGTCCAAAAAATTGAATTCTGTGCGTTCGTTTTGTTTGTAGCCGATTCCGTCCATCGTTTCATTTCTAACCCGAATCGGTGCATTATATGCAACCCCGGCATGGTTTTCGGTGCAGTAACGAAACTGACCCAAACGAACCAAAACATCACTATTGGGTCCAAAAAATTGAATTCTGTGCGTTCGTTTTGTTTGTAGCCGATTCCGTCCATCGTTTCATTTCTAACCCGAATCGGTGCATTATATGCAACCCCGGCATGGTTTTCGGTGCAGTAACGAAACTGACCCAAACGAACCAAAACATCACTATTGGGTCCAAAAAATTGAATTCTGTGCGTTCGTTTTGTTTGTAGCCGATTCCGTCCATCGTTTCATTTCTAACCCGAATCGGTGCATTATATGCAACCCCGGCATGGTTTTCGGTGCAGTAACGAAACTGACCCAAACGAACCAAAACATCACTATTGGGTCCAAAAAATTGAATTCTGTGCGTTCGTTTTGTTTGTAGCCGATTCCGTCCATCGTTTCATTTCTAACCCGAATCGGTGCATTATATGCAACCCCGGCATGGTTTTCGGTGCAGTAACGAAACTGACCCAAACGAACCAAAACATCACTATTGGGTCCAAAAAATTGAATTCTGTGCGTTCGTTTTGTTTGTAGCCGATTCCGTCCATCGTTTCATTTCTAACCCGAATCGGTGCATTATATGCAACCCCGGCATGGTTTTCGGTGCAGTAACGAAACTGACCCAAACGAACCAAAACATCACTATTGGGTCCAAAAAATTGAATTCTGTGCGTTCGTTTTGTTTGTAGCCGATTCCGTCCATCGTTTCATTTCTAACCCGAATCGGTGCATTATATGCAACCCCGGCATGGTTTTCGGTGCAGTAACGAAACTGACCCAAACGAACCAAAACATCACTATTGGGTCCAAAAAATTGAATTCTGTGCGTTCGTTTTGTTTGTAGCCGATTCCGTCCATCGTTTCATTTCTAACCCGAATCGGTGCATTATATGCAACCCCGGCATGGTTTTCGGTGCAGTAACGAAACTGACCCAAACGAACCAAAACATCACTATTGGGTCCAAAAAATTGAATTCTGTGCGTTCGTTTTGTTTGTAGCCGATTCCGTCCATCGTTTCATTTCTAACCCGAATCGGTGCATTATATGCAACCCCGGCATGGTTTTCGGTGCAGTAACGAAACTGACCCAAACGAACCAAAACATCACTATTGGGTCCAAAAAATTGAATTCTGTGCGTTCGTTTTGTTTGTAGCCGATTCCGTCCATCGTTTCATTTCTAACCCGAATCGGTGCATTATATGCAACCCCGGCATGGTTTTCGGTGCAGTAACGAAACTGACCCAAACGAACCAAAACATCACTATTGGGTCCAAAAAATTGAATTCTGTGCGTTCGTTTTGTTTGTAGCCGATTCCGTCCATCGTTTCATTTCTAACCCGAATCGGTGCATTATATGCAACCCCGGCATGGTTTTCGGTGCAGTAACGAAACTGACCCAAACGAACCAAAACATCACTATTGGGTCCAAAAAATTGAATTCTGTGCGTTCGTTTTGTTTGTAGCCGATTCCGTCCATCGTTTCATTTCTAACCCGAATCGGTGCATTATATGCAACCCCGGCATGGTTTTCGGTGCAGTAACGAAACTGACCCAAACGAACCAAAACATCACTATTGGGTCCAAAAAATTGAATTCTGTGCGTTCGTTTTGTTTGTAGCCGATTCCGTCCATCGTTTCATTTCTAACCCGAATCGGTGCATTATATGCAACCCCGGCATGGTTTTCGGTGCAGTAACGAAACTGACCCAAACGAACCAAAACATCACTATTGGGTCCAAAAAATTGAATTCTGTGCGTTCGTTTTGTTTGTAGCCGATTCCGTCCATCGTTTCATTTCTAACCCGAATCGGTGCATTATATGCAACCCCGGCATGGTTTTCGGTGCAGTAACGAAACTGACCCAAACGAACCAAAACATCACTATTGGGTCCAAAAAATTGAATTCTGTGCGTTCGTTTTGTTTGTAGCCGATTCCGTCCATCGTTTCATTTCTAACCCGAATCGGTGCATTATATGCAACCCCGGCATGGTTTTCGGTGCAGTAACGAAACTGACCCAAACGAACCAAAACATCACTATTGGGTCCAAAAAATTGAATTCTGTGCGTTCGTTTTGTTTGTAGCCGATTCCGTCCATCGTTTCATTTCTAACCCGAATCGGTGCATTATATGCAACCCCGGCATGGTTTTCGGTGCAGTAACGAAACTGACCCAAACGAACCAAAACATCACTATTGGGTCCAAAAAATTGAATTCTGTGCGTTCGTTTTGTTTGTAGCCGATTCCGTCCATCGTTTCATTTCTAACCCGAATCGGTGCATTATATGCAACCCCGGCATGGTTTTCGGTGCAGTAACGAAACTGACCCAAACGAACCAAAACATCACTATTGGG
The DNA here is from genome assembly GCA_900205405.1 of Echinochloa crus-galli. Taxonomy (NCBI): domain Eukaryota; kingdom Viridiplantae; phylum Streptophyta; class Magnoliopsida; order Poales; family Poaceae; genus Echinochloa; species Echinochloa crus-galli. Next base: position 1,638 of record OAMR01002102.1, on the reverse strand, counting down.
TCCAAAAAATTGAATTCTGTGCGTTCGTTTTGTTTGTAGCCGATTCCGTCCATCGTTTCATTTCTAACCCGAATCGGTGCATTATATGCAACCCCGGCATGGTTTTCGGTGCAGTAACGAAACTGACCCAAACGAACCAAAACATCACTATTGGGTCCAAAAAATTGAATTCTGTGCGTTCGTTTTGTTTGTAGCCGATTCCGTCCATCGTTTCATTTCTAACCCGAATCGGTGCATTATATGCAACCCCGGCATGGTTTTCGGTGCAGTAACGAAACTGACCCAAACGAACCAAAACATCACTATTGGGTCCAAAAAATTGAATTCTGTGCGTTCGTTTTGTTTGTAGCCGATTCCGTCCATCGTTTCATTTCTAACCCGAATCGGTGCATTATATGCAACCCCGGCATGGTTTTCGGTGCAGTAACGAAACTGACCCAAACGAACCAAAACATCACTATTGGGTCCAAAAAATTGAATTCTGTGCGTTCGTTTTGTTTGTAGCCGATTCCGTCCATCGTTTCATTTCTAACCCGAATCGGTGCATTATATGCAACCCCGGCATGGTTTTCGGTGCAGTAACGAAACTGACCCAAACGAACCAAAACATCACTATTGGGTCCAAAAAATTGAATTCTGTGCGTTCGTTTTGTTTGTAGCCGATTCCGTCCATCGTTTCATTTCTAACCCGAATCGGTGCATTATATGCAACCCCGGCATGGTTTTCGGTGCAGTAACGAAACTGACCCAAACGAACCAAAACATCACTATTGGGTCCAAAAAATTGAATTCTGTGCGTTCGTTTTGTTTGTAGCCGATTCCGTCCATCGTTTCATTTCTAACCCGAATCGGTGCATTATATGCAACCCCGGCATGGTTTTCGGTGCAGTAACGAAACTGACCCAAACGAACCAAAACATCACTATTGGGTCCAAAAAATTGAATTCTGTGCGTTCGTTTTGTTTGTAGCCGATTCCGTCCATCGTTTCATTTCTAACCCGAATCGGTGCATTATATGCAACCCCGGCATGGTTTTCGGTGCAGTAACGAAACTGACCCAAACGAACCAAAACATCACTATTGGGTCCAAAAAATTGAATTCTGTGCGTTCGTTTTGTTTGTAGCCGATTCCGTGCATCGTTTCATTTCTAACCCGAATCGGTGCATTATATGCAACCCCGGCATGGTTTTCGGTGCAGTAACGAAACTGACCCAAACGAACCAAAACATCACTATTGGGTCCAAAAAAGTGGATAGGGTGCGTTCGTTTCGTTTCTGGATGATTCCGTGCATCGTTTCGTTTCCGACCCGAATCGGTGCATTAAATGCAACCCCGGCATGGTTTTCGGTGCAGTAACGAAACTGACCCAAGCGAACCAAAACATCACTATTGGGTCCAAAAAAGTGAATTGGGTGAATTCGTTTCGTTTCCGTTTCTAGCCGTGCATCGTTTCGTTTCCGACCCGAATCAGTGCATTAAATGCAACCCCGTCATGGTTTTTAGTGTAGTAATGAAACTGACCCAAACGAACCAAAACATCACTATTGGGACCAAAAAAGTGACGGTGCAGTAATGAAACTGACCCAAACGAACCAAAACATCACTATTGGGTCCAAAAAAGTGAATTGGGTGAATTC
>OAMR01002099.1:3791-17042 GCA_900205405.1 Echinochloa crus-galli | reverse complement strand
CTTTTGTGGCTTTGACGGGGTGGAGGCCCGTAGTTGCGGTCGTATTCTGCGCGACGACGGAGCTCAGATTCCACGCGAAGCTGTCGACTCGACTGGATTACAGATCTAGTGTCACTGTTGTCATTAATGGTGTTGCAAAGGTCTCGATCTCGTGACCTTGCACCATCTTGGTTGTGATCGTGCCCTCTCCCCTGCTGGTGGCCGCGATCAACACCCCGGTCACGTCTGTGTCCTCCCGTAGTAGCGGTTGATGCTTCATGTGGAGGAGGCCTCCCAACACCCGAGCGCCTGGTACCCGATGTGTGGTGGCTAGGATTTGCTTGGTTTGTAGCCTTGTGAGCCGTGTCGAGGAGCGTGAGTACTTGTCTGACGGTAGGAGTGTCGGGCATGGCCCTGACAAGTTCTACTGCGACGGAGATGTTGAGTGGTGCGTCCCGAGATACTAGTTGGTCCCCGACCATGTCGAAATCCTTTGTAAGGTTTTGGATGGCGTTGGCACGTATGGCGGCGTTGATGCGCCTCTGCTTGCGCTTGGCGTTCCTTGCTTGGCGCGAAGTCTTTTGCTCCTCTGTTTCTCCGTCGGCGGTGCGTTCCTCTTCTGATATGTCAGTAATCAGCTCGCGATCATATTGGGTGCCTTGGTCTTTGTTGCCAGCCATGAATACTTGACGACCAGGGTCTTGCTCGCTGAGGGAGAAGATGATCTGGGTGGATGAGAAGTTGTCGCTTGAACTTTCTGTTGAAGTGGTGAGCGATGCAGTCTTGCCGTCTTGGTAGGGCAGTTCTTCTAGGATGACTGCGGCAAGTCTTGACTCATTGTCCTGGCAGGTGTTAGCTGGGATCGCTCCAGGCCAGTGAACGGCGAGTCCCTCTGGTGTTCTGGTTACAACTAGTCAGGACGGCAGGCGAACAAGTGGTTCTTCCAACACGAAATTGGTGCTGAAGTGGGCATGGTGGTGTAGGCGTGTGACGTTATTAGGAGCGTTACTAGTAGGACGGTGAAATCATCGTCGTTGTCCCTCGATAGCGTTGATGCCAACTCGAGGTTTTTGAAACGATCTACCTTCGAGTGAAGCTCCTGACTCATCCCTCCTCTTGCTTTCGTGGTCTGCATCTGTTGATATGGAGCCACCACGTTGGAGAGTTCGAACGGGAGTCGATCTGGGGGGTTGTCTGATGGTGTGGCCAACTCGGAGTTCCTTGCTCTTTCCATATTTTGAGTCGAGTTGTACCCGGACTCGACTTGAGGAATCCCGAACGAACTTGGAATTAGGTTCGAACTCAGAGTTGGGACCGAAATCGAATTTGGAGTAGTCGTCGAGATTTGCCTCTTGACGAGGCCTCGTAAAGATCCTGGTGGAGTCATCGTCGTCGAGTAGGGGCCGAGGTTGTTCGCAAGGTAGCTCGCGAACCTGCCATCGCTTAAGGTCCACGCACCGAAGACGAAGGTGGCTCCTTCCTCGATGTTGGCGATCTTGAAGGCGATTGATCCCATCGTCCCTGATGGTGAGCTTTCGGCGAGTAGCCCCATGGTGGGCGCCAAATGTCGACGATTTATGTCGAGCACGTCTTCCTAGGGTTACCCCAAGGAGTAGATTTGTGGGTCTCGCCGAGTTCTAGGAACGATAGTACATGAACAATACAAAGATTTAGACACGTGGAGTTGGGACCGAAATCGAATTTGGAGTAGTCGTTGAGATTTGCCTCTTGACGAGGCCTCGTAAAGATCCTGGTGGAGTCGTCGTCGTCGAGTAGGGGCCGAGGTTGTTCGCAAGGTAGCTCGCGAACCTGCCATCGCTTAAGGTCCACGCACCGAAGACGAAGGTGGCTCCTTCCTCGATGTTGGCGATCTTGAAGGCGATTGATCCCATCATCCCTGATGGTGAGCTTTCGGCGAGTAGCTCCATGGTGGGCGCCAAATGTCGACGATTTATGTCGAGCACGTCTTCCTAGGGTTAACCCAAGGAGTAGATTTGTGGGTCTCGCCGAGTTCTAGGAACGATAGTACATGAACAATACAAAGATTTAGACACGTTCGGGCCGCGAGTAGTGTAATACCCTATGTCTTGTGTGCTTGGTTTATTGCACGTGGCTTTAGTTGTTTTGAGGGGGTCCCTGCTCCTCCTTATATATCCGGGGAACAGAGTTACAAGTTGGTTACACAAACTACTCGTATACAGCAAGGATTATTACAATAAGGTAATCTATTATGTATCCTGTTCGAATATGATCGAGGGGGTCCCTGCTCCTCCTTATATATCTGGGGAACAGAGTTACAAGTCGGTTACACAAACTACTCGTATACAGCAAGGATTATTACAATAAGGTAATCTATTATGTATCTTGTTCGAATACGAGTAGTTTCATTAATCAACTACTGTGAAACAACTAATGTTGCATCCCTTTTGATAGTACGACATACCTATACTCAAGATTACAAATAATAAACAAAAACTTCACTTGAGCTTCTATGTCTTCATTGGTGCCATACTTGATCAATCTCAACTTGATGGCTCACAACATTTCATTCTTGCTAAGCAAATCCAACTTGAGCTAGTGGCTTAGAATCTCTAAGTGTATGATCAAGAAATCCATCACCAATTCATAAGTCACTTCAATACTTGATTTAATAATGATTGGGATGCATTGCATTGCTTCACTAGATAAGGCTTGATTAATGCCTAGAGACCAAACCACGACACTAGATTCTTCACCCTAGCAAGTTTCTCGGCGCAATATTATCTTGCCCTTCTCTTTGCTTAGTACCTCGTCACTAGGCATCTAGCTTGATCTCTTTCATCCTATCTTGCCACTTTAAATTAAACTTTGCTTTGCATCACCATGAATACCACATTTAAATCCATGTCCAAAGAAATCCCAATTTCTTCAAGTAAATCATCCCAATATCATTTGACAAGCCTCTTCTAAATGAGACCAACCAATATGTATAAAACCTTGTCTCATTTGTCATTTCAATTTACTTGTCATTGTCTACTTTAGTAACATGGGATCACATGCACTTGTTTGCTTTTATATCATTTAGAACCAATGGAGAGCGTATATTCTTATCAACAAATATATTACACGAATTTCCATAAAAATAAACCCTGCTCATATACTCAAACAAACAAGTTAGTGTATAAATCATGTTGTCATACAAATCATCAAAACAAATAAGTGCCTAGATGCACTTTCACAGCAGCTTGAAATCGCCCAGGAAAATAGAGAGCTCTTTGATGCGGAATTCAAGCTGCGCAAAGGCCTAAAAAAGAGAGTCATGGGGCCGGCGGTAATAGAAAAATCCAGGAGACGACATGCATCTAGAATAACGAATTTGTGGGAAGGATATGCTAATACAAAATTCTTTCATCTAAAGGCCAACGCGAGGAGGACGAAAAACCACATATAGTAGCTTCAGCAGGATGGGGGATGGGCGGTATCCCATGAAGACAAAGAGAACGCCATCTTCAATCACTTTTCACGGTTTCTCAACTAGCCGGGCGACCGAGGGAATGACTTCGACTGGGATGCGCTGAATATCCAAAGCTTCTCCCTAGATCACCTTGATCGGCCTTTCATCGACCAGGAGGTATGGACAGCCGTTAAGCAGATGCCACCTGACAAGGCACCGAGATCGGACGGGTTCACCAGCGCTTTTTATCGTGCATGCTGGCCTATTATCAATTGTAGGCCCTCAACTCGGTTTACAACCTCAGATCACTAAACTTCAACTTGCTCAACACGGCAAATATTGTACTCATCACAAAGAAGGAAGGGGCCGAGAAAATCTCAGACTACCGCCCAACCAGCTTAATCCATAGTGTCGCGAAGCTCTTCACCAAAATACTCACCCTACACCTAGCCTCAGTGATGAAACAGATCATTTCCACAAGCCAAAGCGCCTTCATCCACGGATGAAGCATCCATGACAATTTCATGTATGTAAGAGGCATGTCTCGCTGATTTCACCAATCCCGAACTGCAATGCTCATGATGAAGCTAGACATATCCAATGCCTTCGATTCCGTCCGATGGGATTACCTTCTGGCATTGCTAGCTAAAATGGGCTTTCCTCCACCCTAGCGAGACTGGCTGGCCGCCCTACTATCCACCTCGACATCGCGAGTCCTATTGAATGGTAACCCAGGAGACCCCATCCCACATGGCAGGGCACTTCGTCAAGGAGATCTGCTCTCACCACTCATCTTTATCCTAGCCATTGACCCTCTCCAGAAGCTTCTCCACCTAGCGACGGAAGCGGGCATTTTCAGTAAAATAGGACGCAACGAAGCAAGAGTTAAAATATCATTATACGTTGATGATGCCGCTATATTTATCCAACCAGTCAAGACAAAGGTGGAGGCCTTCTCGAGGCTGCTGAGTTTATTTGGGGAGGTTACAGGGCTGATCACCAATCTGCAAAAATCATCGTAATTCCAATCCAGTGCCATAGCGTCGACCTGGATGATGTACTCACGGCATTCCCTGCGCAAAGAGGTCGTTTCCCAATCAAATACCTTGGCCTACCTCTCTCTGTAACTTGGCTCAAAAAGGTGGATTTTCAGCCAATAGTGGATAAGGCAATCGGAAGCCTAAGCAAGTGGAAAGGAAGGAACCTCACCCAGGCGGGCAGACTAACATTGGCTAGAACTGTACTCATGTTACAACCAGTCTACCTGCAAACAGCGCTAAGAGCACCAACTGAAACCCTCGAAGAAATTGACAAGGAGCTCACGGGGGGCAAGTGCAAAATAAATTGGCCCACCGTAGGGCGGGCTACCGATCTGGGAGGGCTGGGCATGCTTAACCTACAATTCTTCGCGTGGGCGCTACGACTATGGTGGTTGTCGCATGAATGGAATGGTCCTAAAAAGCCATGGGTGGGACTAGGCAACCCCTGCAGCGATGTCGATAAGCTTTACTTCGCTGCCGCCACCCACATTACAATTGGAGATGGAAGCCAAGCCTCCTTTTGGAGTACGTCCTGGGCAAATGGCCGACGGCCACGAGACATAGCCCCACTGATATACGCCTCCTCATGCAAAAAGAATATTTTGGTCCGCGATGCTACAACGGACAATCAGTGGATTCGAGATCTTGAACTCCGTAATGTAATATCCGTGCCACATCTTCAACAGTTTATCGAGCTATGGCCGCATGTCCAGGCGCTGCGCCTGACAGAAGGGGAAGATAAGTGCTCATGGAAGCTCAACGCTACCGGCACCTACTCGGCTTCCGAAGCATATCAAGCACAATTTCTAGGGCACACGGAATGTGACTTCTGGCCCATTATTTGGAAAGCATGGGCACCACTGAAGTGCAAAATCTTCGCATGGTTGATCTCCCGTAATAGAGTATGGACATCGGGATCGGCTCCAAGTAAGAGGCTAGCCCAGCAATGCTTGTTGTTTGCTATGCCGTTGGGAACCTGAAACGGCGCTTCATATTTTGACCGAATGCCGCTACTCGAGACGAATTTGGTCACTCATCGCTGAATGGCTGTCCCTGCCACAGCTCGCCCCGCTGAATTGGCCGCCCTTCACCACGGTCCTTTCTTGGTGGGCCACAATCGCCTCACTGCCAGGAGTTCCCAAAAGGGAAATACGCTCCCTAATTCTTCTTGTGTGTTGGGAGCTATGGAAGGACCAAAACATGCGCACGTTTCAGCACAAAGGATAGCCTGCGCCAAGTGTGTTCCAAATAATAAAGGAGGAGGCAAGAACCTGGGGACTTGCCCGGGTGAAAGCCCTACCAGTTTTTATCCCCGAGATGGGATGATTCGTACAGCCTTTTTTATAACTTTATATAGTTCTCTCCTTTCTTGCCCACCCGTTTAGGGATGGCAACTGTAGTCTTCTTTTGTGTTAATAGGGCGGCCCAATCTGGGTCATGTTGTTAAAAAAAATCAATGCTCCATGATTTTTTTTTGCCGTTGCATCTAGTCGCAAGCAGATCAATCGCATGTTGTACCCTGCGACCCAGCGGATATTCGGAGGAATAAATGGTCTGCGGCCACGGTTATCTTCGAGAAAATGGCGCGAGTGGGAAGCCAACGCGGGAGAAAAAGCATGGACGCGAAAAAAAGGCGGCGATCGGTGGACTGGGAGTGCGGAAAACGGGCTAATATTTGGCTCAGAATAGCTTCAGTTTTAGATGCACTAAAAAATTGGGCATAGGACAGGACCACTGTTGGAGTATTGTTTTTTTATTTTTTATTACCCAAAACTAACTATTGAGAGTACTTTTTTGGCAATCTTGGAGATGCTCTTCTTATTCTTGCTTGCGACCTGTTGAGAGTGCTTATCTAAATTCATGCTGTGCATATTTTTTCTCAACTGAAGAAGTACTGACTTTGTAAGGTTCCGACAGTAGACTTTTATCTCAAATTCTATGTCCCTTTCTTTGTTGAAGTATGAGCTATATAAAGAAACCGTTGATTTTTAATGATACCTAAATACCCATTAATCAATTTTGGCATTGAATTTTTGCCCTTGTACCAGTACACTCGTGTAAAGATGGACTTGAGGATAATATAAATAAAGGTACTTGATCACTTTTTGCCTTTTTTGTCAATCTTTAATCTATTCAATATTCGCAAGAAATAATTGTACAGCATGACCACACTGCAATATTGGAAAATCTATGAACTGCTTGAGTGACCAGATCAGATGTACTCAGATTTGTGCCACAAACATTTACTTGTGATTTTTTCGAGAAAAAAAGAACATTTACTTGTGAATCAATGGGATGTATTCTCATGTTGGAAGAGAAGTGAAAGTGACAGTGCATTTCTTATGTTAACAATGCAATAATGACATCGTAGATAGAATGATCACCTTTTTCTTGCCAAGATATCCTTTTTAGTTCTTTTGTGGTTCTATGCCTTATATTTGTCGTGTATACATGGCTGTTTGGCGCAAGGTCCACAATTTAGCTTTCCATTAATAGACAGATGGAAACATTTAGCTAAGGTATCCACTGATGCTATTTAATTGTCTTCTTTGATTAATATTTTAAAGCTGGAGCTATGGGTTTACATTATATCGTTCGCATCATGTTTGTGAAACTCTTGACTCTAGTTTCCTGCTATTCTTTTATTCCCTGCTAGTTAAGACAGTGTTCTCATCATGATCTTTTATGCCCACAAGCTATTTGGATCTTATTTCTCCTTCCGGTAGTGTTTTACTGCTTATGGGCATGCACATTATTTATTAAAATTATCTTTTTATATTATTTTAGATCAAGATATTGGCCAAAATGATCCAGCAAACTCCGGATGCATATAATAGCTGAAAAGTCAACACCAACATCACAAATGCCATACTCCTGGATTCTATTTAGATATTGCATGACTAGTCCTTTAGTTTATTTTGATTGTGTAACTAGTTAATATGTTTCCGACAAAAGGAGGTGCTCAAGCATTATGCAATTAATTAATCATGTAATAAACATAATGAAACGAACCGGATTCCTAATTACGAGAATTCGACTCCCTGTACCCTTATGATAGTCCCAGAATCAACAACTATCACATACAAAACTCATTTCAGCATAATATCACATCCATCCATCGATTAAGATCCTCAAACATGGTATAAATAACATAGCGGTCTGATACAAACCCTCTGGGCTAATCGACAATATGAAAATGCTATGCAATGATAGCTAAGATCTTCGGGTGCTTCTGGCCATCACCTCCACAGACATCCTTGAGCGCAGTGCACAGCCTTCAGTCATACCACCCACCATGGTTGAACTCGTGGTCAGAGTCTCCTCCTGTGTACCCAAAGTCTGTCCCCGAGGAATTGGGACAGGTTCACGTCACCAACCATATATATGCACAAGCTTTAAAGTGGACTATTCTAGTAATAAAATAATCAAGGAATATAGGTTGGGGTCTTCCTATGTGCAAGCAGCAATTAACCAAGTCATCTTATCTCCAAACACCTTTCCTCACAAGCACTTCCCAAGATCCAACCATCAATCTCACATCCACATCGGGCTCGTCTTGTCGTAACAGGTTCCCGCATAATCATCCGCCAACTCCTTTCACTCACTAGTCGACACGGTGAGCTCCCTCCCTACCTGTCTCATCAGCAACGCTGGTCCAACCTCTCATATCCCAGTTCAAGGTAAAGGTAAGAAAGCAGAATCCCATGCTAATCAGAAAAAGTCAGATGAAGGATCGTCCGTGACCGTGGACATGACTATACGTATACTTTACACTCTGAAGAGGTTGTACTCCAGGACCCATCAGGGCTGCAGAGCTGGTGCACAGCCAACTTGAGACACGACCCACAACAAAGACCCTAAAAATTAAAGGTACCATCCCGCTTCCCTGGGCTCGGGAAACATCTGAACTAACATCTGCCCCAGGGGTGTGAAACCTTCCCGCCCCGGGGCTAGTGGGGGGCTATGGTATATCGGGGAGAGTACGCCGCAATGAGTTCCCCTTACACAAATCAAACTCGAATATCCTAACAGTCATGGTACCGCACTTAGTAGGCTTGCTGGAACCCTCCCCATTCTGGGTAGATGGTGAGCACTGTAAATTCCAACTCCCGGGTCGTCCTGATGTGGCCCTTAATTGTCGGTAAAGCGAGTATCAGCATCAAAGCGATCTGCCGCAATGATCCGTAATTGGCACCATAACAGGTATTGCCGCCCAAACTCCTCAAAAGTCACCAAAAAGTTGTACCTGCCACACGTACTCCGTAGGAACTGCCCGAGTGCAGTTCCCAAGCACCCCGATCAGAAGATCGGGTTGTTATTACTCGCCTCCACCGCCTAACTTCACTATCATCACCCACGCCACCCAACTCACACCAAGAGGATCAATCACAACCATCCCAACACATGCAAGCATAGCATATATAAAGTGGATAACTGGTTAGCAAGGTAACAGGATAGTTAAAAGGCAGTGCGGGGAATATCATTATGCAATTAAAGTAAAACGCTAACATACTAGTTTATATGTCTAATAGGTATTTCAGAGAATGGCTGGGCGTGAACCTCGTACTTGGTCTTCTTCCTCGTCAAGGTAGTTGGTGTAGAAGTTGTCCCCCTCCATACTCTTTGGGGCTTCTATTGTCGCGGAAAGAAGACAAGAACGGGGACTACTAGCAAAGAAACACTAAAACAAGGAAGTCAGAAGACCAAATAACACCAAACTCTACACTAATGTGTAGTTCATGATTTTAGAAAAATATGGAAATTGGTTTCATATTTTTCTGAGCTTTAGTTAATTTATTATAAATTTTTAAAGATTAAATCATTTTCCAAAATTAAATAAATTTCGAAAAAGATAAAAACAGCAAACAGTGACCGCTGACGTCGGCATGACGTCATGCTGACGACATCAGTGGGGTCAACTCCTGCTGACGTCAGTAGTGGGCCCTACTGTCGTCAGTGTTGACCGGTCAACGATCAACAGTCAGCGAGTCATCAGGTCAGCGGTCAAAAGAGTCAATGGGCCCACTGGTCAGCCTCTGCCAATGAATGACGTGTGGTCCCGGGCGTTCAGCGGTTGAAAGAAAAAAATGAGTTAAAGGCTTGCGGCTGCTCTTGGGCCGTTTCTGATGGACCGGCCCAAGACGCGCTGGGCTTGCGGCCTGGCCTGGCCTGGTCCACCATGAACCGTGAGTGCAACTCACGAACACTGGGCTCACAAGATCTGGATGTGGCTCGGCTAGATCCTCTGCGGTTCCCGTCGGCGAGCTTGGTGTGGCCTGTGGTGCGGCCGGCCAGTGCGTGGTTGCACGCGCGACATCGCGGCTAGGCGCGACGCGCGGTGCAGCTTGGTGCACGGCGGCAACTCGGCGGCTGGAGTTAGTAGGCAAGAACGGCGCACGCGACACGGCGGCCACGCGTGAAATCTCGGCGGTCTGAGTCCACGGCGGCACCGGCCGGTGGCAAGGTTAGCGCGCGTGCGTGGCGAGCGCGCACGGCTCGACGCGGCGGTGGTGTGATGCGGTGCTCCGGTACTCCGGTCCGCGGAGGCGCTTCCGCAAGGGTTACCACACGTGCGCGCGGGCTCCAGTTTGCGCTGGGCCGCACCACGAGGTGGCTTTGGCTGGGTGTGCCTGCGCGGGCTCACGGTTGCCCGTGGCCGCGGCACGGCCAATGTCTTGCACACGGTGGCTGGCGTTCCGGTCCACGGCCTGCTCGGCTGCAAGGAGCAAAGGGGCAATGATGGGTTTGCAAAGGTTGTAAGCGGATTGTATCAATTATCCAATGATCTTTTTAGATCACAATTGTTATTTTTTCGTATTGCATATTTAATATATACGTACTTTCCCAGATTATAGTATCATTTGATACTTTTTTAGATTGCAGTATCTTTTGATACTTTTTTTTTCAGACGCAATATATCAGATGCAGCGTTCACCCTTCAGAAGTATCAGTCGGTCCTACCACATACATGCTCGGAGCACTACCCTTGAAGGAAGTATAATATTTTTTATTGTAAATATACTATCATACATAATTTTTTAGAACTCCCAACTATTGAAATAATGTGTTACGGCATTCCGTTTGTAAAATGTAAGGGCCAATTGCATTATTGCCCTCGTTTTCGGCTCTAACAGCAAGTTTACCCCTCTTTTTTGAACTTTGCATCTTTGCCCCCGTTTTTTTAACTAGAGATACCAGTGTACCCCTATTCTGTGAAGGGCAGATAACAGTGCTGACGGAAGGGTGAAATGACATATATACCCTTGGCATGAATGACCATATATTTCAGAGAAAATTGCACATCAGGACCTATTTTGGAAATATATCGAGCAAAAGGAGGATATCATGTACAGATCACACATGTACATGTACAGATCACATGAAGCATAATATTTTACAATTATCATGAAAGACATCAAATATTCTGATCACATTCAAACATAATATTTCAGGTCACGTGAACAGTACATTTAGTGTCACAGAAGAGAGTACATTTAGTGTCACAGAAGAGATCAAATATCCTGATCACATGAACAGTATACCAAAATATGGCAACAACATGTCCAGTACACCAAAATATAGCAGCTACAGGCCCAGATCATATATCTAGTACACTAAAATGATCCAACTACATGCCCAGATCACGTTTGAGCACTCCAAAATGATACACCTCATGCACAGATCACATTAAGCACCAAAATAATGTCATTTCTAAGCATTGAAGTATGCAGCAAGCCTTGAAGCGCCTCTTCCTCTTCCTCTACCCCTCCCAGTTGGTGGTCTTTCTCCTCCAATGTGACTTGTACTAGCACTTCAATATAGTGGAGTAAAAATATATCAATAATGGGCTGCTAATGGTAAGAGATAAGCAAAAATTAGAAGGAATTACACATGCATTACTTACTTGGATGATGATTCAGTAGGGGATGACCTTGTAGCTCTACCTCTACCCCTGCCCCTTGCTGACCATGTGTCTGCAGTACTGGGGTCATAGGTTCCTTCCTCAGATGCATTATCAGAAGACAAGAGGCTCTTTTTCTGTTTAGCAGTCATACCTCCTTGGCACTTTTTGGCTGTATGGCCTAGTTCATGGCATTCAGGGCACTTTCTTTTCTTTGTACAACCAAGCTCATCTGATGCCTTGATCCTGGATTTCCTTGGCCTTCCAGGCTTTCTTCTCAATATTGGCTTCTTGATTTTATATCCTATATCAACTCGAGGCCAAAATCGTTTGGATGCCATTGGATTGAACACACCGGAGTAAGCCTTTCTGAACTTGTCAACAGAAAAGTAGTCATGGACATAGTCTTCCATGTGCACCTCTCTGCTAAGTTTTGCAATGAAAGCTAAAGCATGCCTACAAGGTTTTCCACTCACTTGCCAAGCCCTACAAGTGCATGTTTTCAATTCCAAGTTGACTGCATACCTGAAAACTGCTCCTGATTTGGTAGGTGCAGTTACTTCAGCCGTGCCATGTCCACATCTTAGAACTTCACAATCTTTGATAGCCTTGCTTTGAGCGGTGAGAGCCTTTGTAATAGCTGGGATTATTTTTCCCTCCATCGACATAGCATTCTTGTTTCTCAATTCAAACTTGGTTATGATCATCTGTCTTATATAGTCATGCATCTCCACAATCTGCAGATCTTTCACTCCTTTCACCCAATTGTTGAAAGATTCAGATAGATTGTTGTTGATGTAGTCTACCTTGCAATGATCAGAAAATTTGCTTCTACTCCACAAATATGGATGATTCTCATCTAAGAATGCAATTGCTCCAGGGCACTTCTCCTGTATCCTCTCCATGTGCCAATTAAACTTCTCAATGGTGTAACTCTTGGAAGCAGGCCACATGTTATAATTGAACAAAGGTCCATAATAATGCTTTTTGAAATTCTTCCACAAATGCCTCATGCATTCTCTATGCTCCACTCCTGGATACACATCATCCACTGCCCCTTCAATCCCTTTGCCTGCATCTGTGCTAATAACTAGGACTAATTTCTTACTGACGTGGAAACTCTGAAAACTGCTAGCAGTGTCTTGGGTTGGGATTGCCGTTATACTGAAACAGAAATGAGCAGGGCATGTACTTAAACTTCTCATAAACTATTGGTTATGCAATCTCTATTAGTCTGTTATACCTAGGGTCTTGTTTTAGTCTTCGGGGGCTTGTACCTTCCTTTTATTTTTTTAGTAATATAAAAAGATTCGATAAAGGCAATCCCAAAAGATTCATCCTACATATTATACTGTTAAAAATAATATATATATATATATATATATATATATATATATATATATATATATATATATATATATATATATATATATATATATATATATATATATATATATATATATATATATATATATATATATATATATATATATATATATATATATATATATATATATATATATATATATATATATATATATATATATATATATATATATATATATATATATATATATATATATATATATATATATATATATATATATATATATATATATATATATATATATATATATATATATATATATATATATATATATATATATATATATATATATATATGATCTTCTATTATTTCGCAAAATTTTAACTTAAGACATCATTTTTGTATTGAAAAAAATAAATATATGTATTGGATTGATTGAGATAATGGTAGGTGTAAAATGAATTAAAACATATTGGGCAAATTGCATTACTGCCCTCATTTTCAACTCTAACAGCACGTTTGCCCCTCTTTTTTAAACTTTGCATCTTTGCCCCCGTTTTTTGAATCCGAG
>OAMR01000251.1:1739969-1760506 GCA_900205405.1 Echinochloa crus-galli | reverse complement strand
GTGACCCCAGATCAAGCACAGTTAGTACGAAGGAGCACCATCCCCGTCAAGCCGAGATGGGACGGGTGATTGAGATATTCCTGCCTAGTCATTGAGATTCTTTCTTCTATATCAATTTCTTCCGCACCCATTACCCTTTATATCTCATATTATATACCAACAACCAACACGTGAGCCCACCCATCTCTTTTTCTCCTTTTATTTCACTGACGCCACCACTGCCCCCCACTCTATCTCTCTCCCTCTCTCCCTCCTCTCTCTAGTGGCGGCGGCGGCGGTGAAGAATGCCGGTCTCCACGGCTGGCAGCGTTCAGCCCCGCCGACGCGCGCGAGCGGCCGAACTCCCGCGGTGGCCACGGACGGCCGTACGGTGGTGGTGGAGGGCTCCCGCGACGGCCGTGTGGCGATGATGGAAGCCTCCTACGGCGGCCACGGACGGCTGTGCGGCGGCGGCGAGGGGTGCTGGTCTCTCCGGCCGCAGCCTTCAGCCCCGCCGGCCTCCAACAGCGTGTGGAACGGACGGACCCTCAACTCCGAAGTCGCGCGGGCGGCGATCGCGGATGGCTCCCGCAGCGGCAACGGCAGCGGACGGCCTCCTGGCGGCAGATGGTCGCACGACGATGGCGAGGACTCCCGCTACGGCCACAGACGGCCGCACGGCGGTAGTGGAGGGCTCCCGCGGCGGCTGCGCGGTGACGGTGGAGGCCTCCTACGGTAGGCACATACGGCTGCGCGGTGGCGACAGTGGACGAAATAATATAGACCGTTAGATCTTTATAAAATCCGACGACATATATTCTTCTTTTTTTAATTAGCGGAGTAATGTTGATCGTTAGATCTTCATAAAATCCGACGGCTCATATCCTTTTCTTTTTTGGATTAACGTGGAAATTTCTTTGCCCTCTCGGCGAACGTGGTGGCTCCTTTTTACTCTATTGTATTAATATAATAATAGATTTACTAACATTTATAATATAAATAAATATAATTAAATTAACCATTGAATATATTTTTATACTAATTCTATTTAGAGATATAAAAGTTAGTACTATTTTATATAAATTTGATCTATACTTAGTCTATGCTTAATCTATAATATTTCAGAACAAAGAGAATATGGCACCGAGTCTTAGAATGTACGGCTATCTTCTCGATAGCATTATCTAATTGCCCAGTCATTCTTCTATCATATTAATGAAAAACCTGTTTAGTCATATTCTCGGAATAAGGCCTTAAATGTTATTTGATAGATCTTTCTCTCCAAAAACTCTTTCGAGCTAGGTTTTTTCATATAAAAAATCGTAGTTAGGGATAAGGTACATAGAAAATGTTTCAATTAATGTTTTTATTTTATTTGGGACTAATCCGTCAAATGGTTGCTTATCACCACCCCACATGTAAAGAAACACTAAGGACGGTATTTGCTTCTTTCTACCAAATTGGCTCCACTGTCGAAAGATCTTGTTTGAGTACATCAAACAC
The DNA here is from genome assembly GCA_900205405.1 of Echinochloa crus-galli. Classification (NCBI taxonomy): domain Eukaryota; kingdom Viridiplantae; phylum Streptophyta; class Magnoliopsida; order Poales; family Poaceae; genus Echinochloa; species Echinochloa crus-galli. The sequence goes on along the minus strand of OAMR01000251.1, from coordinate 1,759,024 downwards.
TACTCCCTCCGATATCTTGTTGAAAAAAATAAATAAGTTGCTCTATCGTTCAAATATTTTGGAGGGGCCAAAAGCTAAATTAGCCCACGCAGACCAAATTCTATCTATAATATATACATCATGTGGATATCTATCCTAAAGAATCCTAATGAGAAAGATACTAGGAGGTTTGAACCATGATTTTTGACTTAGAAAGCCTAGTCAGCTGGCCAACATGGTTCTCCGTTTTCCCTTCAAAGATAGGTTTTCACTGTACTTTCCTGTTCTGCCGTTAATTACCTGTGTCCCAACTATCATGAGGCTTTTTCGAAAAAAAACTTACATGAGGCATGCAATAAAACATCATACCATTAATTAATTGAATGGGGCATGATTGTTTTGCTTTTTTTTTCTTAGGTCATCTACAACAGTTAGACAACTATGAGTCCACATAAACAATACATGCTATCACTAAACGAGGAAAGAGTATGTTGATGTCTACTATCTCGTCTACTACTTTGGTCCGAGATCTGATCCAAAACAACACTATCTATAGTATGTATTAAATATTATATATACAACAAAATAGATAATCCATTATAAAATTGCATATTTGGCTGTTTATGTGTGTCAATAGATAAAAGTTGTCTAAACTGTTATACATGTACATAGTCTTGTGTCTGACTCTAAAATGATTTTATATATTTTAAATTAAGGAAACTACTGTATCATTTTCTCGAACGTGCAATCGCAATTTATTAGTGACTAGTACATCTTTTAGGCTAGCTTATCATTATCAGCTACCCTATTCATTTCTATCTAGAAGATTACTGCAATGCAGTTCATGGCAGCTGCCTCGTCTCTATCAATCTTAGCATTCTCACATTCCTGTGCTCCTTAGGACCATTTAGGTCGTTAGGCCATGCTAGACCGTGTCATCAGTGGAAAGTGTTGTTCGTTAATGGAATTTATTCTAGGCCATAGCTTTCCTACCGGGAACAACATTAGCGGCCGGTTTATGAGATGGAGTACTCCAGCTACATCCAATGCCATGCAATGCAACGTGAGTTCGTGCAGTTGCAGTACAGGTGTGGCATCTGCATCTGCGTGTGTGTAATTGCATCTGGTCTTAAGAAAACACCCCCTTTTCTTAGAATAACACAGTACAGCGCAGACGCGCACACACGCACTCACACTCACCCCTATGAATACACGTACGCAAACCCTACCATGAGCACCTCCGAAGGACCACCCGACAGATGTGGAGATTTCCGAAGTCACCATTGACACCTCGTTGTCGACGGGAATGAGCACCTCCAAAGGACCGAGCACCCGACAGATGTGGAGATTTCCGAAGTCACCATTGACACCTCGTTGTCGACGAGAACGCCGCTTACCACTTAACGCATAGCGCCGAAAAATTCTTGGAAAAATCCTAGAAAAGGTGTGAGCACCAGGATTTGAACCCTGATGGGTAGCGTCCCACTGGACCGTCTTACCATTGGACTACAAGCCAATTCGCAAGAAAACGCCCTTGAGCACCTTGCTGACAGCTCCAACAACATCTTTAGTTCAGTGGAGATGAAGAAACCTGCCGACTTCTTTAGCCCTTCAAATTGATGCTTGGTGCGGATCCCCTGGCAATCTGCTCGTCGCCGCCACCCATGCAATTAACGACAAGAGTTTCCTTACGGATTTTGTTCTAATTCTGTACTCTGTACTCTACGAAAAACTTTTACGTAATATGGCTGCTTTGATGTTTAAATGTCAAGTATAAGAAAGCAAGACATTTCCTATTTTTTCTCCCAAGAAAACATTCGTGCGTGCACGGTTAATTTGGACCCTTGGACAAGTTGAGTCCTCCAAGAGCGTCGTGTGCTGTTTGTGTCAGAGCATCGCTCGAGATGCAGGTCACGAAACAAGTGCGTGCAGCCCTTCAACGAGTTCGTTTTCCCCCAGGAGTTGCGATCTGCCTTCTCGTCATCACTTCAAAAGTTCGTTGGAAACCCTGATCAATCGATGGCGGTCAAAACGGTATTGGGCGGTTGCCTCGCAAGCAAAAACTCCGTGCCATCCTGAAATGAAGGAGAAAAGTCAATAGTACAAGCCCCACACAGGCAGATAAATGACAGTTTTATGGGTTGTCTATTTCATTGTCCGTGTATAATAAATTAATATGTACATTGACGGTTATTGTTGTTTTATATGGAGAAATCATCGTGCTTCCGCAATGCTCCTTGCAAAAATATTTACACAAGAATTTATACATATATACTAAGATACTAGAATAGATAAAAAAATTGAAAATAGATTAATGTTTTTTATAATAAAATTGGCCATTGTTAACTTCCGTTTTCCTTGGCATTGTACTGAAGGCGGTGCTGGTTTTGAGGGCGTGTGTTTGCTGTGAGCACGTTCCCCGTACTGCCGTTGGTTGAAGGGGCCAGAGCCAGAGAGCTCTACGTCCCTCGGAGGTGGAGGGGAAAATTGCAGAGGATCTCGTTCCGTCATGCACATGCAGCTCAATTAACACATCGATTCTACGACCCACCTATCAATAAAGTCAAAACCCCGGCTATAGATGTGTGGATCCACTGCGGATGTTTCTCGTGCGTGCGGCAGATGTCTTCCTGCCATGGATGTGTGAACCCCGTCGCCGTCGTCGAAGTTAACCTCGGAGCGACGTACGCATGCATCACGACGCCGTAGCTGAGACGGCCAAACAAACCAACCTGACCGTCACGTAAAACCGCAGCAAATGCATGAGTACATACCAATCGATCAGCAAATGATCCCTCCGAGGAGAACTCGAACGCCGATTGGTTCGCGTTCGTTGTTGCAATCATCGACGCCTTGTTGTCCTCTCTGCGGCAGTGACAATACCCGGCGGCGTTAATCCGAGCTGAAAATGACACGGTCGATCAGATAAAAATATAAAATCGTCAGCCTAAGCGGCCGGTATCAAATACTAGCATACTAAACGATACGGAATTTCGCACCGGTATATATCATCCTTTGCAAGAAAAAGAACCCAAGAACAACGATCAGCATGTTCGGACCGGCAATCATGTCAGCAGCAGGAAGAAGCGGCAGCAGCCGTGCAAGTGCTGTGGCGAGCTTAACGACGATTGTGCTCTGCATGGGGGCAGCATTTCTTGCAGCAGCGCGGCCAGCTCCAGCCGCGGCACGTGCGGCGGTCAACGGCACGTGCCAGTCCAGGGTGGAGCCCTTCGGGTACAAGTGCGAGGAACACACCGTAAGATCCAGCATAAACCGTATATATGTATATTAATAACTTCGTCACCGCAGCGTGTTCTTTGAAGAGGCCGGCTTTATCGTTATCAGAAGATTAACTGTTTTCCAAGGGACAGATCAAGAGAATTGCTACAGTAGTACTGTACCACAGCGTGTTGATCGAGTGGCTGTAATTGGTAAATGCGCAGGTGACCACCGCGGACGGGTACATCCTGAGCTTGCAGCGGATCCCGGGCGGCCGCGGCCAATCGGCGGCCGGCAAGGTCCCGGTGCTACTCCAGCACGGGCTCCTCATGGTATGTAAAACTCCATCAGTTAGTTATCTGATCGAGTAAAAATATTTCAGCAACTAACAGAGTAACTGAAGCAATATATGTCAAACTGAGAGTGACCAATTAATTAACAATCTCGATCAGGATGGCGTGACGTGGCTGATGAACTCCCCCGACGAGTCCTTGGGCTACATCCTGGCGGACGGCGGCTACGACGTGTGGATCGCCAACAGCCGCGGCACCGTCTACAGCCGCGGCCACACCACGCTCTCCTCCACCGACCCGGCGTACTGGGACTGGTCGTGGGACGAGCTCGCCGGCGACGACCTGCCGGCGGTGGTGCAGTACGTCTACGCGCAGTCCGGCGAGCAGAGGATGCACTACGTCGGCCACTCGCTGGGGACCCTGATCGCGTTCGCGGCGCTCAGCGAGCGGCAGCAGCAGCTGGGGATGCTGCGCTCGGCGGCGCTGCTCAGCCCCATCGCCTACCTCGACGGGGTCTCCTCGCCGCTCGCGCGGGCGGCCGCCGACGTCTTCCTCGGCGAGGTAAGCTTTGCTTACTACTGATGCATTCTCTTCTCGAATGTGTTTAATTTCTTTCCGCCTGCGCAGGTTCTGTACTGGCTGGGGCTGGATGAGTTCGACCCAACAGGGTAATGATGCTTAATTTTTCCCGCTGCTAACTTTTCTTGGACGATTTCTCACAAGGACAGAAATTTTCTTTAGAGTATATTCACCGGCGAAAAAATAAGAGTAAAATACATCAGCAATTCTCAAACTTGTCCCGAAGTGTCATCTAGGTCCTCAAACTCTCAAAATATACGTTAGCATTCCTGAAGTATGTAGGTCCAAAATTCTAAAAAATATTGCTTACGTTTTTTTATCTTTTAATCTATAACTGCAATATGATACAATCAAATAAAGTTCTCTAATTATTATGACGGAAATAATTAATTTATTGAGAGAAATAATATAAAAAATCATGCTCAATTAGCAGCCACGTCATAATGTATAAGGGTGTTTTTAGAGCTTTGAACATAGATGAAACAATTTATTAAGTTTAGGGAATATGCATTTTAAAAGTTTAGGGACCTACGTAATACCACGAGACTGCTCATATATTTTACTACCTCCGTTCAAAATTATTATTCATTGTTGATTTTTTTCGTTTAACGTTTAATCATTCGTCTTATTCAAAAAATTTCACAAGCATCATTTATTTTATATGTGACTTGTTTTATCATCGTATATACTTTAAGTATAATTTATTGGTTTGTATATTTGGATAAAATTTTTGAATAAGATGAATGATCAAAGATCATTGAAAAAGTCAACAACGAATAATTATTTGGAACGGAGGTAGTACTGAAAAAACAAACTCCATGTAGGGAAACGGTTCACAAGCTGGTAACTGACGTATGCTCGCAGCCAGGGATTAATTGCTACAATCTGATGTCAGCGTTCACAGGTAAACGACGATAGGCAAGTCATATCATTGGACTCTGTTTTGCCTTCCGATTTACCATGCATAGAACTCACACACTTTACCTTTAAAAAAAATACAAATACAATGGGGCAGGTGACAACTGCTGCCTCGACAACTCCTCCGTTAAGGTCTTCCTTGCCCATGAGCCACAAGCTTCGGCGACCAAGAACATGGTCCATCTGGCTCAAAGTGAGTGCTAACTCCAAGCCTAATAAGCTAAGCATCTATCATCACCGTTCAATTTATATTTTATACTCACCAAAAAATGCACATATATACTCCCACAACGTACCAAACAAAAACAGTGATCCGGCGAGGGACGATCGCCAAGTACGACTACGGCAACGCTGCGGATAACACGAAGCACTACGGGCAGGACACGCCGCCGGCCTACGATGTCTCGGCGATCCCCGACGGCTTCCCCCTCTTCCTCAGCTACGGCGGCAGGGACAGCCTATCGGACGTGCAGGACGTGAGGCGCCTGGTCCACGAGGCGCTCAAGTCACACGACGGCGACAAGCTCACGGTCCAGTACGTGGACGACTACGCACATGCCGACTTCGTCATGGCCGGCAACGCCAGGGAGAGGGTGTACGCGCCTCTCATGGCCTTCTTCAAGCTACAGGAGAAATGACGGACGGGACGGAACGCGTGATTGTCACTTACTATGGTAGTAGGATTGTTGTAAATAATGTGATGGGGGTGCGTGGGGAGGAACTACCTTATAGTAGGGTGATATTGAGATTATTGGATGCTGATCGATGTGGTTGTGCGCCACGTAATTTCTTCACAACCAAAATTCAAATGGTTACCACACAGCTGGATCCATCGGGGAATGACTTTGTTATGGTGGCTGTAAGAGGACTTGATCAGGAATGCAAAAACGGAACTATGCCACCGGACAAAAAAATAAGACGAACTACGTACAACTCCGGTAAAAAAAAAGACGAACTACAACCACAGTAGCAGCAGCCGTTTCAAAAACAAAAAAGAAGCAGCAGCAAAACAGTCCTATATATAACTATGAGATAAAAAGGTAACAAAACAAGAAGTAAAATGGTGCGCGCCGCAGGAAAATGTTGAGGCTTTTCGTCACGTATTTGTAACAAAATAATGTTGAAGTTCTTTTATTCGTGACAAAAAATAATAGGACGATGCCTGGCCGGACCGACTGGATCAGAGCGTGCTGACGCGGCCTGTTCGTTTGGCTGGTGGCTAATGCTGATTTGTGCTGAGAGGAAAATACTGCTGGCTGGTGGCTGATAAACCAAATGAACAGAACGACGCCCTGCAGACTCTCCTACTAATGAATTTCATTATCTAACTATTCAACGTCGGCTAATTTTCAGTGTTCTTTTTCTATACACGTTTTGGAAAAAAAAACATATCCACGTCTGCTAGACAATTCCTTTTTTTCTGAAAAAAAAAGAAACGTGCACATCTGCTAGAGAACAAACGAATATACGTAGAGGCAATGACCATGCTTATAGCAGCTGCACCAAGTGGTTCGGGGCCGTGAAAAATATTCACGAAAGGGCACGTAGGGGTCAAAACTCAAAAGGACGAAGAGTAAAATCACCGATTCCCCGAGGCCTTCCTGCGGTCCGCGCATATGCAGCTGCCGCCGTTTGCTGCCACCGACAAGACAAGGCCCATCGGTGGCTTGGGCTGGTGGGGCGCCGGGCGGGCCGTGTTGGTTTGGCGTTTGCTGCGTGCGTGCGGCAGTGGCAAAGCCCGTCTCTGACGGGCCTGCAGGCAAATCTTCAGCTTGCACTAGCCCATCATATCGCGGCAAAAAAAAAAGTAAAGTCATTAGTTACCGTGAGCAGGATTTAAATCAGAGCGACTATAATCCTCCACGGACGACCAGACTTGGCGAGGAACGATTTGCGACCTCTTCGTATATGTTGCGTCAAAACCGTAGAATTGATGACCGTGATGACTACCGTTATCCAGTAGTAGAAATTAATTGGGAAGCTTGGCTAATAGACTGTGTATAGACAATGTCAACTAACCACTATCGCCTCAGTTAGGAAGACAATGTCATGTGCTGGCTGATGAGGACGAGTGCGTTTTGCATGCCAACGCCGTGTCCTCCACTTGCGGAGCCTTCTTTGTCACGCTCTTGAAATAGCATGTCCTGACATGGTGATTATGATGTGGACTCTCTCTCAATCCACAGGTAAGGGTAGACGTACAGATCTTGGCTGTGTTTAGTTCCAAAAAAAGGTGGGAAAATTTGGTCGAAAAGTCACATCGGATACTGTAGCGCACTGTAGCACTTTTCGTTTGTTTGTGGTAATCGTTGTCCTACCATTGCCTAACTAGGCTTAAAAGATTCGACTCGTCGTATACATCAAAACCATGCACCTAGTTTTTTTATTTACTCACGTTTAGTGCTCCATACATGAGGAGAGAGATTTGATGTGATAGGTGAATAGTGAAGTTTGGAGAGAGAATTTTGAGAAGTTGCAGGGAACTAAACACACAGCCCTTTACGCACATATCTAATCTGCCAGAAAACAGCTGCTGTATAACCTCAGCTTGTTTTTTTTTGTACCGTCACGTCTCCACCTGCTTACATGAGTGCCGTACGTGAGCTGATTTCAAGACAGAAAAATGCATGGGCCATCGGTAACAATGCTATTCGAACTAGCTAGTGGGCTTCTTGTTCGTTACAAAAATATAAAACTGCGATTGCAATTAATTCCCTGATTCATACAAAAAAGAACTGTAGTTAAAACACAATTCTATTGTACTTGCGGTGTCTTTGGATCCACCACAGCTAATGACCAGCCAACTAATTTTAACTAGGTTTAATCCAAACAAGATTAGCGAATGCCAACATAATATGCTTCTAGTTAGCTGGATAATAAATATTCTAACTTAACTCAGTTAAATTCAGCTAACCAGCTAATAGATACAGTAGATAGCTAGATTGATTGGTGCGAACAGAGCCGCGACGTTACTGAAGGAAACACTGCACTTGATGTTGATCCTAGGATACCTCTCTGTTCATTGTCCTGTTGGGTGGTTGCCGGTCCTCGGCTCCCTGCACCATCTCCATCCCATCAGTACGTGCAAGTTACGTGTAACTATTTGAGCGGCAGTAGCTCGATCTATCGCGCTCCCTTTGAAGCCTACTTACTAGTCTTATTACTATGCAATCCAAATCACTTTGAAAAAAGCGAGCAGGGAGATTATTGTGTAGTACTCCATCACGTTGACGTGCACGGCGCACCGCATGGCTGGATTCCTCCTCCTAGAGACGCGATGGATTCCAATTCGACGGCGACATGGGCCGCTAGCTGCCGAGTGCCGGCGAAAGCCACCGGTCGGTCCACCCAGGGCAGACACACAACCTCCATGCGCATCGCCATCGCCATCAACGCCGTGGGACGATGGGAGCGGATCGGACCAGGCCGCGGGAAAGGCAAAACTGAAAGCTACGCGAGGTTCGTCCGTCCGTCCGTGCGGAGGCTCAATCAAACTGGCCCATGGCCGGGAATCTGGTGAGAGAGAGAGAGAGCGCCACCGTGCTCCTTGCCGGACACCGGCCGGCGTGCCGGGCCACCGCCCACACCTAGCTTTCGGGTCAGGCGAGAGGGACGGGGTAAACAATATCTACCATCTGTCTCGAAAAGATTAGCGTCAATTGATGTCTATAGAATTAAATAGGGTGCCAAATCGATGATGTGGCAGCGGAGTTAACGATGAGAGAGGGAGAAAATCGTAGAAACGGTGTCGCGTGCACGACCCGGTGTCGACGCGCCGTCCGAGGAAAGAGGAAATGGACAGGGTGCGTTGGGCGCTGGGGAGATTCTTCCTCCGGAGCTTCGCTGCTTGCCTCCCATGCCGTCCATGCCAGATAGCTTGGCCCTCGTCTTGGGGAAGGCCACCCGAATCTGTCCCAGGCGGCCAGGCTCCCAGCCTGCCGTCGCCGGCCAGCCGTTGCTTGCGCACGGCCTCGTCTGTGCATGGGGGCCTCCCGCCGCGGCTGTCCCGCGCCGGCGTGCGGCTTCGCAGCAGGCGTGGTGCCCCTCGGCTTTGGCCTGCCGCCATGGCACACGCGCAGAGCCCTTCTGACCGCATGCCCGCCGCCCCGCTGCTCACCGCGGCTGCGGCGCGCTTCCCCCAGTCTCCTTCCGCTGCTCACGAGGAGAGCTCGAGGGGCCCTGCTGTCCACCTGCGTTTTGTTCAAGAACACGGAGAATTTCAACTACTCTCATGTCAAATACAAATTAAAAAGAAAACTAATTTGGGTGACTCCAAAGTCTAAGAGCGGTGGATTCAGTTGAAGCCAAATCCCGCGGAGCAAGGAGAATCGATGCTCCAACTTCATCCAGATGTAAATCGAAGAAGAGGCAAGACATACAGGAGCACCAGTTCTGCTCGAAGATGGTCTGCCACCTCCCGCTCGTGCGGGGCCCTGCCCATCGGCTCGACGATGCCGCCGGCGTATGCCCCGCTCCCCGGCTCGCCATGGCTTGGGCATGTAACCCGATAGAGAAGAAGAAGATGACGACGGGATGGAATTTATTACGGGCCCCGTAAGAAGAAACTTAGGTTGGGGGATGCCGTTTCTACAGAGAGTGTCTTGCGACGGTATGGAAATTACCCATAGACAACTAGCCTTGCGTTTTCGGAGCTGGGCCGCCCGGCCGGGCTGGGCTTTCCCGCATCGGCGGGGCATCGTCGTCCTCAGCCGGGCCGGCCGGGGCGCCATTTCATCGCGTTCCTTCAATTGCCGGCCTTTTCAGGCCTTCCGTGCCCACAAGTGCACGATCTACGCTGCTACTGCTACCGACGCTGCGATAATTCGGCTGAATTCTGAATTCTCGGACGTGCATGAACAATTAACAATGCAGTTCTGTTCGGTAATTCGGCATTGTATGGTGCATGGGTGCGTTACGTTCCTGGCCCTTTTTGCGCCAAGCGTTGCTACCCAAAAATTTAAGATTTATTTTTTTCAGATCTGAGATCTCGTACAGTATGTGTTCATTATTAGCAGCAGAGCTCGTTGCTGTTTGATCCAAATCTGGTACTATTCGTTATTCAACACACCTGTCCGGCCCTCCCCACTCGCTATCCCACAAATGAATTGAATGCCACTGCACGCGCACGGTCCAGACTCCAGACAGGCGAAAGAACGCACTACCGTACCCATGGATGAGTACGTGCCGCAGATTGGTCTTGTTTGCATTATTGTACCAGCAATAATATATTTGCGCGCACTGATTGATGAGGCGATCAAGCTTGAGCGGTTGAGCCATTCATTTCGATCCACCAAGCTACTAGCTCGTTGATTGATTAGCTCGGACGATGACCATCATATGAAAGTTTTCGATTCGCTCTATTGATTGGAAGTCAGATCACTGAGTACAATGGTTTAAACACTACTTCGTACTAGCTGTGTGCAGCAAGTGCACAGTTAAGTTGTACGTTTAGAGCAGGTGACAGTGCAAGGTGTCGTGCAAGAGACATGCGAGGCTGCATGTACACGCCTTTTTTGCATGCTAGGATTCGTACACGTTCAGATGCTTGGCGACTACTGCAAGCTCGGAAGACCAATAATCAGAAGACCCAGTGAACAAGATGGCGTCCATGAGACAGTGACAATTCACGGACAAATATAAAGGCAAACCGCTCAGATCACATGGTCAGCTTGTTGGTTCCGATTATTTTCCTCGCAGCACCGTGCGTAAGGAGATTTAATTTGGAACTGTTCCTCGTGTACAGTAAAGCCTAGCCACGAGCACCAGTGGGCCATGCATCTTGCTGCATCAAGCATCAGCTCCATGACCTACGGCGGCAGGTCATGGCAGGCAGGACAATATTTACCACGAACAAACGAAAAATACTACAGTGCGCTACATTGTCGGATGTGATATTTTTACCAAACTTTCGGCTTTTTTTTTAAACTAAACAAACCCCGCCAGCGAGGTGCTCGAGTTTTTAGGTTTCGGGGGCATCATCATCTACAGTGATCGATGCACACGTTCTTCAGATCCCTCGATGATATGACGTGGCGTCGTGGAACAGTCAGCTAGCGGCGGCATGCGCACAGTGCGCGCAGAAGCGCGATGCATGCATGTTCCACAGTGCTACCACTACCACCGATTAGCATGCACGGCATGTTTCACGGCAGATCAACTGCTGAGGTACGCCACGCTACACATGCAATGCACTAGCGACATCAAGTCGTTGTCCTGCCTCTTCTAGCTAGCCCGCCCGGCCTTTCATTATTGATAAATATGTCCTCGAAGCAAAGAACTGTACGTTGGATGTTGTATGTAGCTGGTCCTTACGTTTGCACCCTCATAGATTATCTAGCGGACTGTTGGCCTACAGTTAGATGACATGTAAACAACTGTGTCCAATTTGATATCGTTGATTCAACTGTTGGCCTTTCATCTAATTATATCGCTGTCTTCTCTTACAAGTTAACAGTAACAGAAGTAGCCAGTGGCCCAGTGCTACGCGTAACGTATGTATGGCCTGTATATATGTACGAGCTCAACTGGATGTATAAATCTGCTAGCTCTGTGATTGCAGTCTTTGTCTGCAACTGAAGGTACGGTGCACATGCTGCTCCTCGAGCGGCACACGGGTAATGCAAAAATCAAGCTTGTCGGTTGTCACTTGCATGCACAGCCACGAAAACAAGAAGCATATGTTACAAGAGACGGCACCTGCGGTCCCTAAAAGATATTCATAGAAGTATGGTTTTCGTAATTGTTAAAATACATTTAATAATGTCATTTAAATCTTATCCATACCATATGGAGTACCCCTATTCACAGGTTATTTGGTAAATTAAACGAACGAGTTAACTAACCGTACGAGCGGCGGTTCGGCGCACCCGTCTGCGCGAGCACAATGGAGCGGCGGAGCCCGCACGGCCCCCCTGGCCGGCCGGTGTGCTGTGCCACGCCCTGCCACGGCATGGGCATTGGGCAATCGATGAGCATACAGCTCCCACGTACACAGGCGAGCATTGTTAGCTCTGCCCATGATGCATGCACGCCACGTGCTCGTACAAATTGCAAGGCCCGGGGACGGATCGATCGATCGATGACCCCGGGCCCTGCTCCAAGCACGTCGTCGCCGCGCGCTGTACGTGTTTCACGGGCACAGCGATGCGACGTGCGCCGTGGGCTAGCTCGGTCCAGTCCGTGCCACCGGGCGCTGGGCACGGCACCAACACCGTGCCAAGATCGACCCGGCACCACGACGCGACCGGATCGAGATATGGGATACGCGTAATTACTCTGCAACTGATGCATGTACCGCGACGGCCGCCGATATATGAGCCCACGTACGTAGGAACATCGGGATCCCGTCAGTAAATGCTAGTCCTGTCCAGTACTGCAGCGCGCCGACTGGTGGATACAGTGCAGCAGTGCCGACTCATTGATCATCTGGCTCAGGACACACGTCTAGGCCGGGGCTTGGGTTGCCAATACTGTAGCTATATATACTCACTCCGTAGTTGTCTAGTTCCAGAGGCAAGCTGCATCATGCCCTTGCAAATCCTGCGATAGCTTTACCGCTGCCGTCCATAGTCGATACCAATCAGCCAGACGCCATGCATGCCTGACCGGCTGACCCATCCATGCATATCTTTTCAGGCATCTGTGTTGCTGGCCGCCGGACCGGACCACACCACATGCGTGCATGGTTCATGCACCCCTGTTTCACGCTCTGACCTGCCGTTCTGTGCGATTATTGTGGGGAGCAGTGAGAGAAAGGGCGCCGGTCAGATCGACATAGACCACGCACTGATGTACATACCGCCATATACAGTAGCTGACTATCGGGTGCAGCTGCTGTTAGGCGTGCAGGACTTCCACTTTTCTGTGCCAGCACCGTACGTGCAGCGCGGCAGCTAGCTCAGCGGGACCAAGATCGTGGGGAACGGACGAACGGTCAGAGAGGGTCCCGGTCAGGTCGACCATATACCGCCATACACAGTTGCTGCTAGCCTGCTTGCGGCGACAACTGTTTTAGATTTGCAGGTGAATTAATGATGCGTGAACGGAATGGCTACTAGTATGTACAAGGGAGTAAATTTTGCAGGAGAGTAGCAACAGACGAATAAAGGCAACAGTACACTGGCAGCAAGCGGTGTACATGTTGCTCCTACATTTGTGAAGAAAGGTGAGGAATAAAATCCTGTGCTCCTACATGTTGCTGTGTACTTTAAAGTTTAAATAAAACTAGCAAATATATTTATGCGACGGTATACAGTGAAAGATAGATATAATTAAAAGTTATACTTATAGTCTCCTAACAGAATTGAAAGCCATGCTTAATGATCTCTCAACAACATACAAGCTTGATGCAGTTGCAACTTAGCGCTTGCATCGGTGGATCAACAACGTGTTTAGGAGGATCAACGTGATAACGCCACATCTATTTTTCAACATCGTTGAAGTGTGTACAAAGGATTTTCCTACTAATTCTCTACGGTGACGAAAAACAACTGTCAGTCTAAGTACCAGCGACCCGGCACAACATGATTTGAAGCGGTGGCGGCGAGACAAGCACGCGCGAGACATGAGGGCTTAGAATCAGATCTTATCGGGTGGAGTCCTTGCCAAGCATGAGGTTGGAAGAGGATATAAATTCAAGTCTTATTCAATTTTTTTTATATATTTTTTAGGACGATGAGAGCCCACCTATTTGTTTCTCATGACGAACTAAACTGAAATTGCCACAGATATGGTCCTCCTTTTAGATGTAGTAGAGATATAGCAGCATTCAGAGAAAGGGTCGAAGCAAATACTTTATGGTTCCTTATACAACATAAAATGGAATCAGTAAATGGAGAAATATTGGGTTTATGGAAAGGTAAAATTCAATATATACTTTCGTCTAATACATATTTATTAATCATAGGAAAAAACATTAGTTAATGGCAAAATTATACAATGACGACCCGCTCCCGTTGGGAGTTGGGTCTGGTGTATCATGTTTTAATTTGAATTTTGTTTTTTAGCAGAACTTCGTTTGAGTTTACGGAACCATACACGCGAGAATCAAGAAAAAAAATTATGTACCGTGTATCCATTTCACTACTCTTAGGCTGTCTCCAACAGCATGCCCAAATGCCAACCCAAACCCAAAATAGGTTCGGCACAATATATTTGGGTATTAAAATTCCCCTCCAACGGACGACGCAAACACAGGAGGCATTTTGCGTCGCAGGAGATGGGCGACACAAAATTGGGTCGAAGCACATGGACCAGCCGGATCTCGGGCGGATTTGGATCAGGCGGCGGGGACGTACCGCTTGTGGCTGCCGTCGCAGGCGTAGGCGGAGGGGAAGGCCGGGGTGGCGGGGGCCACGATGCGGCGGAGCTCGCCGGACTCGTGCAAGCGTCGGACCACATCGGCACCGGCGAGGTAGCGGCCGCCGACGAAGACCTCGGGCAGCGCCACGCGGCGGCGGTGCTGCTACGGGTGCGGGTGGGGGAGCAGCGCCGCGAGCTCGGGGAGGTAGCCGGGGTCCATGGAGAAGTCGCGGTGGCCGGTGGAGGGGCGAGCTCGCGGTGGCCAGCGCCGCCTCCTCCTTGGGCTTCTCCGCCGGGAGGAAGGGGACGGGCGGATGGGTACTCCGTTTTTGCATCCCTTGTTGGAGAAAGAAGTTTGTAGGTAGCTGACTTTTTTACTGTGGGTGACCCAAACCTTAGAATGGGTAGCTGGTTTGGATCTCTATTGTTGGAGACAGTCTTATACGAGTGACCTGAGTTTGCAAAGCGATTTTATGACAGGAAATATATCTGATTTTTGTCGGTGTATCAATTTTATTGGTATTTTTTATATATGTATACTTGTATGAAAGTAATTTTCAAGAACAATCTATATTTATATAATTTTTACATTTTCAAACCCAATAATTTAAATATTATTCATGATTTATACTTTCAATGTTTGACTCAAACCTTATCCCAAACGACTTTTTTTATCAAATCGGATGGAGTACCTGCCCTAATACTGTTGAAACTAGTGCAGCCGCCATATGTACGGGTGCGGAGTGTGTTTCATGTCCAAATGTGATTATGACAGCTTTTTGCCATGTTCCTTTTCCTAAGAGCATGAAACGCAAATGTTCCATCTGGTTGATGAAAAATTGCAGCCTTATTATACTCCACCACAGGTTGATGGATTCAAGTATTATACTCTAGTTTCAACAATCTAGGTAGGACTCTATGATGCAAGAAGTTACTACCTCAGTTTTCAAATATATGTTATTTAGGATAAACTATTTAGTTTAAAAATAAACTAATTTATTTATCCTAAATTTCATATATATTAACAAAACAGAGAAAGTAATTACCTATATTCTAAATTATAGTTTAACTTTTCTAAACATTATATCTAGAATTCTAGATATATAATAAATATTTTATATCTATGTACTAACTAACTGCTGTTCCAAATTCGTCAATGATATCTCAGCAGAGCATTCTACGTTTGATTGCCTTGCTAATCTTACCTGGCCTTGCTTTGATGGGAGAGCTTTGCCTTGCCAGCCGCGGACAGCCGATTCGGCTCGCCTACCGCAGCAAGCAAAAGCTTGCTTGCGCAGATCCCGAGGCAGCCGGTCAAGAAAATCAAACGCGTCTTGGCTTGCTTGGCCTGGCAAAGCAAACGCCGGCAAGAGTTCCAAACGCGCCCTAACTTGCTACGCCCAGTGGCCTAGCTATAGCTAGCCTTACGATGCACCTGCCCATCGCTTTGGATAAAAGTAAACAGAGAGATCGCTATAGTAACGATTGATGTGTGATATTTGGAGTAGTCATCATCATCTAGGAGACACGCACATCCATCACGTTGACGTGCACCGCATCTTTGCTGTGATAGACCGACGAGGACATGGCACGAAGACATATGGACCACGTACTGTATACTGGACTTTGCCTGGTTGATTCGCCATCCCGTTTCTCTGCACCACGTCTGTTAGGTCTGTAGGGTGGATCGATCGGCTTGAGTACCAACGCGTGTTAGAGAGACTTAACCTATGTTGAGTCAAGATGTTAGCTCTGGATGGGTAGAAAAATACAATACCTATATATACCTATAATTCTTCTGCCCTCGTCGCCGTCGACTTTACTTTTGCCTGGGTTTAGTACTGCTTTATAGTTGAGGTATTAGACCTTATTTAGTTCCAAAAAGTAACTCCTAAATTCACTATGCAAAAAAAGATTCTTCATCACATCAAAATATCATAACATGCATAAAGTACTAAATGTAGATGAAATTAAAAACTAATTGTACAATTTTGTTGTACTCCGTGGGACGAACATTTTGAGCCTAATTAATTAATTTTTGGATAATTTTTCGCACATATAAACGAAATGCTACAGTGGCGCAATGATTATGAGGTGATATACTAATCCCAAATTTAAACTGGTGTACAAATTTAGAAACTAAACAAGGCCTTAATGTTTAGCGGTAGGTGATGTGACTAGCTAATGAAGTTTGAGAACAAAAGATTTTGCTGCTGCCGACCCAACCGGACGTCTGGACGTGGCTACATACCTGTCCACACACATACCGAGTATGCGGACATTGCCATCGCCATCACGTCATGGCCAGATGCAAAATTCCACTCCAAAGTTTACTATGCAAAAATAAGATTTCCATCAAATCAAAATGTCGGCACATGTATGAGGTACTAAATATAGATGAAATCAAAAACTAATTACACAATTTTATTGCACTCGGTGAGACGAATATTTTGAGCCTAATCAATCAAATTTTAGATATTTTTTTATAAATACAAACGAGACAAGGATCTTTCCAATTCGTCACCCACCAATTGACCATGGTCACGGTGTCATGCGACTTGATGGGAGAGGATGAATCCGAATGATCAGGGCGCCGGTCCCATCTGGAAAGCCAAAATGAAAAGCGGAAAGCTACGCTTGCTTCGTCCGACCGTGCAGTGCAGACGTACTACCCCCGTCAATCACGACACTGCTAAGCACTGCCCCCACGCGAATCCGGTGAGAGAGAAAGAGGCCGGGTGCACTCAAGCGCCCTGTCACTGCTTTTGCGCAAGATAGATCATGAGCACGGTGGCACTGTTTGCCACTCAGGAAGCTACCCAACATATACACGATCTTTATGGCTTGCAGTGAACGGGAAAATTTGGCCCTATCGCAGTCTGAATAAATCGGTGGGAGTCGAAAGAAATCGACTCGTCTTGTGAAGATAGATTATTGTGGATTGTGCTAGGGGCCAGGGCGAAGTGGGTGGACGAGGTGGAGCCAAGAAAATGCTGGCCCGGAAGGCCGGAACATGTTCTCCCCGGGGCGTGATGGTTGACGCGACGGCCAGGGAAGGTGATCTGAACGTACTAGCGGCAAGCACGGCAGGTCGGCAGCTACCTCGTGCCGCACGGAGGCAGTGCCATGAGTGCGACAGCGCCATGAGTGCGGCGGCAGTGTGCTGCTGTCTCGAGGCCCATCTCCCGCGGACCACGGGCCGTGTTACGGAGCGGATGGCTGGGCTTCTCGGTGGCGCATTGCCGTACCCGGGAGCCATGTGGTCCGTCCGGTGCGGAGCGGCTATCTACCGCGCACGCGACACGGCTAGGTGGGCTTGTTGCCTCCGAGGTTTTGCCTCAAGCAAAAATATTTGCAACGACCTTGGCTGTTGGCTCCTTACATGGGCGCGCATGACACGGCAATCAATCCCCGGACCGGTTGCGGTGATCGATCATCCAGCTCGTCGCTTTCTGCTGATCGACGGAGCATATACAGCGATAACCTGATCAGATTAACCGAGCATGCATGTCGAAGCGATGGCAACAAGTGAGAATGCATTGCATAGTTTAGGAGAAAGTCCAATGAGGCATGACACTTAGCGTCGCCGTTTAGTTTAAGATGAATCGTCAGCAGATTGATTGGGATAGAGCTACTTGAGTACCCTAGCTAGGTAGCCTATCTGCTCTAGCTAGGTGCTGAAAAAAAAATAGGTTTCTGCGACATCTCATCTACAGTGAATGAATGGTGACGTGCGATAACTTAATTAGCATCATCGTGAATGTACAGTCCCAGTGCGATAACTTTTAGCGTCATCGTCAGTTTACGGTCTGAAACCAACCGGATTTTCCTTACCGAAAATCCGACTCACTGTACCATTGCGATAGTCCCAGAATCAACAGCTATCGCGTACAGACCTCATTCCAGAAGTTATCACATCCATACATCGAATAAAACAGTGCAATGTTTAGGTTATTACATCTCCCAACATAGGAAGTACGGGTACAAGCCACTTGGGCTAAATCGACAGAAAGGAAAGCCAACGCAGCGGTAGCTAAGTCATCAGGGCTTCTTCTTCATCTCCTCCACAGGCAACTACTCGAGCGTAGCGCCGCACCTCAGTCGTACCATCCATCAGCGTTGTTGTCGAAGTCGGACTCGTAACCTGCAAGACCTTGAACTGTTCCCAAGGATTGGAACAGTTCCACGTCACCATCCATAGATGTGCAAGATTTAAGGTGGACTAATCTAGTATACAAATAGACAAGGAAAAGCCAGGGATTTCCTATGCAGCAGCATATAGAAGTTTGTAAAACAATTTCCAACACCAACACACACCTCCACGGGCAATCCTGACAGAACAGGCTCCCGTCTCCAACATCTATTCGATGGGAGAACTCCCGCTCCTCCCACCTCATCGGCCATGCCGGGTCCTTAGTTTAAAAGGGGAGAGGTAGAAGTTTTAGTCACCAAAACACTAACAGAATGAGCAGTTCAAAGGGGGTTGTCCATGACCGAGGACGCGGCTATACGTATAGTTTTAACTCTGCAGAGTGTGTACACCAGTAACCATGCGATGTGCGCCCAGAAGGTAGCAAGCCAGCTGAACAACACAACACCGAACGGAGGTCTAGTAGTTACGGCACCATCCTGCTTTTCCGGGCTTGGGCGCATCCTCCGCTAGAGGTCACCCCGGAACTGTGAAGCACTCCCCCGGGGCCAGTCGGGGGCCAAAGCAAATCAGGGAGCAAAGCCCATCAACAGGCCCCTTACACTGAAACCCTCTCC
>OAMR01000251.1:1700444-1735714 GCA_900205405.1 Echinochloa crus-galli | reverse complement strand
ATGGACGGCGGGATAGAGATGTGTATAAGAGACAGTCCTTGGTGCGACGCAGGAAGGGCGAGCACGAACGTGCGGGCACCTAGCTGCCCGGGGCCGCGGCGTTCATGGCGGCGCAGGTTGGCGAGGGGCTAGCGCATGCGCGGGCACACGGTGGTCCGAGGCCACGCATGGCTGGCGGTGGAGTGCGGGCGCTCGGCCGTCCGAGGCCGCACCCTCGCGCACAGCGAGCAAGGTTGGCCGGTGTTCACAGCAAGCGGACAGCAACGACGGCTCGGCAAAGGCAACGGCAACAGCGGCTACGCAGCAAAGGCAAACACAAAGGCAGCTATGCGGCACTCACGTGCGCGGGGCAAGGTCCTGCCATGCCCGCGACGCGGCTGTGGCGTGCGCGCGCACACCAGGCATCCATGGGGTACCACCCGCACGACGGCCGGCGGATTGGGTGGTTTGTCCAGGCGACGGCGTGGCTGCGGGGAGCTAAGCGGCGGTACCTGCAACGGCGGCACGAAGGCACACCCACAGCGACTACGGCGGCAGCAGCTCACAGCACAAAGAGCGGCACGAAGGCCCGGCTCACAGAACGGAACTCGCTGCGATCGACAGGCAAACGAGACAGGAAGGCTGGGCTGGGTTGGTGCTCACCGAAGGCTTGAACAGAGGCAAGGCGGGGCAGGGAGGCGTTGGGCCGTGGTGAGGAGACGCAGGCAGCCTCGCGGTTCGTCTTGGGCATTCCGTCGAACAGGTTGCGGGCGCGGCCGGATGGAGGCAGCAGCTCGCGGTCGACGACGGGGCAGCGCCGGGCTCGCGGTTCGGCTCGAGGTGTCGACGACGATGCATCCCCGGCGAGGTCGACGCGGCTTCAGTGCGGTGCTCCCGCACAGGCGGCGGTCCTCTTCTTCTCCTCTCCACGCGCGGCGACGGGCTTGCGGCCGTGGCGGCGTCGTCGTGGTTCAGCTCGGCGTCGGCGTGGCGCTGCTCCTGCTTGGCGTAGACTAGCAGTCCGCGGCAGCGGCGGTGTACTCTGCGTCAACTCCGGCTTGCGATGCGACTGCGTCAAAACGACGCAGCTGAGCTGTGGGCCCCTGCGTCAGCGAGACAAAAGAGAGAGGGGTGCGGCAGTAGTGCCATGCACGGGCGGTGGTTGGGCCAGGCTATTGTTTGCTGGCTCTGCGTCAACTCCGGCTTGCGATCGTCGTCGGTGGCGTGGGCGGCTTCGTGCTCGGTGACGGCGTGGGGGACAAGGGCTAGCAGCAGCTGCTTGCTTGCTCGGTGGAGGAATTGGAGAGGGAAGCAGCAGAGGTAGATCGATTGGAGAGAGAGAGCAGCTCTGCTTGATCTTGCAGCAGAAGAAAGAGAGGAACAGAGAGGTGGAGAGGAGGCGCTGGTGCTTGCTTCGGGTGGAAGAAAAGAGCAGAAAGGGAGAGCTGGCGGCGGCTGCTTGGGAGAAAGAGGTGGAGGCCCCATCTTTTATGCTCGGCAGCTAGGGTTTGGGCGCATCCTGATGGGACGTGCGGCCGGGATTCCTCGGCGTCCGTGCTGGAGCACGTGGCGGGCATCCGGCGGCGCAGCGTAGGGCACCCGAGGTGAGCAGGTGAGGATGGGGTTCACGGCGCTGGGTACGCGAGGGCAGGCATGCGAGAGTAGCAGCCAGCAGGGCTGGCGTCCGTGCTGCCTCACGGCGTGCGTTGCGCGTGAGCAGGTGTGGCCGCGGCCGGATCGCGTGCGCTAGCAGCGTCACGGCGCAGGCGCGGCAGTTTCGTTGTTTCGTCGGCTTGCGCGGCGCTGAAGGGAAAAGCTGGGCGCGGCCAGCTTCTTGGCGGAGAAGAAAGGAGAGGCAAGCGGCGCATGCGACTGCGTCAAAACGACGCAGCTGAGCTGTGGGCCCCTGCGTCAGCGAGACAAAAGAGAGAGGGGTGCGGCAGCAGTGCCATGCACGGGCGGTGGTTGGGCCAGGCTATTGTTTGCTGGGCTGCAACGAGGAAGGCTGGGCCCAAGGGAACGGTTTGCTGCTGGGCTTCTTGTGAGTGGGGATCAGAACAAATCAAGCAGCGTGAGATTAAGAGGTTCAAGGGCTGGGCCGCACGTTATTTGGACTGATTGCTGCATGAGATATTGTACAGAGTTTAAGTGAAGAGAAGAGGCAAAGAAAGATTAAGGCACTGGTGATTACTCGAGAAAGAAGAAAAGATTTAGTGGATGAGGTCACGTGACCTGGAACATGTAAGGGAGATAGAGG
The DNA here is from genome assembly GCA_900205405.1 of Echinochloa crus-galli. Taxonomy (NCBI): domain Eukaryota; kingdom Viridiplantae; phylum Streptophyta; class Magnoliopsida; order Poales; family Poaceae; genus Echinochloa; species Echinochloa crus-galli. The sequence goes on along the minus strand of OAMR01000251.1, from coordinate 1,733,478 downwards.
TTGGACAAACTAATCTTAGCCTTATTTCGTAAACTCGATTCAAATGAATTAGACTAATTTTCTTGGAACGAATTAATTATTAAGCCAGAAAATAGAGTCATAATTTAAATGAAGCCCATAGAAATTTAATACAAATGAATTAGACTATTTTTCAAAATCAAATCAATTAACATGGAATTAATTCGAAGAGTCGGAAAATTATGCCGTAACTCATTTAATCAATTTCCTGAGCATAAAAGGATTGAGCTGGCTCAAGAGTTTGCGGCCAAGTTAGTTGGCTAGTTAGCAGGCTTCAGTTAGCAGGCTGAGTTAGCGGGATTAGTGAAGCTAGATAGGACAGTTAGCTGGTTAGGTCCCAAGTTAGTTCTGGAGAATTAGTTATTAGCTTTAGATTTAATTTGAATTTAGAATTCAAATTAAACCACACAAAGAACCAAGAAACCAACTAAGAGCCAAATCACACTAACAATAAATTGTCCTTAGCACATAAGATAATTTAATTAAGTTATTTACTAGGAATTTAGAGAGAGCACAAGAATACAACCTTATGATTATGAGCAAGACACATCAAGCACGAATTTTTTTTTTGAAATCCACATTTTTAACATTCCGGAAAAATCCGGGATGTTACACAGTCCCAGTGCAGCTACGTACCACCGATTCGCACCGCATGTTTCACGGCGGATGAACTGTTAGGCACGCTGCTAAACACATGCGGGCATGCGGGCCACGGGCTGCCTCTGATATTAGCGATGATGATCTAGAACGGATTAGTATCATCATCAACTCGTTGCCGTCCATGTGCAGTGCTGGGTTGCAAGCTACCCCCGGCCTTTCATCATGAATCTGTGTCCTTGTAGCAACTACAGCAAAGACTGTTGGTTTTTTTACGGGGAAAAGACTGTTGGATTTTGTCTTTTAATCCTTGACACTTCAACTCCTCCAGCGACATGTAAAACTGGTGATCTACAGTCAGATGACATGGAAACCCACTGTATCTGATCCATTGCTCTCCCATACTACGTGTGTTCCATATGCTCAACTGCACGTATATGCGTGAGTGTGTTGCCTGACTTCAGTCCGTTTGGCTGCAAATCAAATTATATAAGGGTGGTGCCTGGAAGTCACGGTGCACCAAACCTGGCGTACAGACTCCTCTTCTTTTATCAGACGTCAGGAAACAAAGACCTTTAGAAGCAATATTATGCTTAAGATGCAAAGTCCAACCTTTTGTCAACCAACCCCAGTGCCAATACATGTGGTATGTACTATATGGACTCAGAGTAGCCTAGCCTAAATTGAGAAAAGAATAGATGGCGAATCGCACCTTTTTTTTTGTGAGCATCCATGCCGAAGCTGACTGAGCCTCAGCATGTTCCATCCTTATCCGAGTCAGCATAATAATAGAGCCGGCACTTTTAGTACATTGTCCATGCCGGTAGTAAAGAAGAACCGCATAATGATTTTCCATGCCAGCAGTGCGATGAGGAGGTATTGTGTACGAGTGTGTACTGTCATGTCGATTGTGATTATATTTACCGGATCAGAAATGCTTATTCATTACTATTATTGTCATATAATCCTTTTCTTTTAGTGAAATGCAGTACAGGCGGCTCAAATATAGTCAAATTAACACTAAATGCTCACACACTCACCATGTGACCACAAACCTGTACTGCTGTACAGCCTGCTCCTATAAACGACTCAGAAAGACCGGACTCACATATCTTAAGCTTGATCAAATCGCCATTGTCATTTTGGTGTCAATTAACAAACATGTCTTCAGGTGGATGTATCACCTCGATGTATCTATCTGAAAATTAATAAAGCATCCCTTTTCCAAAAAAATGTCTTCCGCCGTTGAAAAATAATGAACAAAAATTATGAATACCTATGTATAATTTTGGAGTTTGATTTCATCATTTTGATCCCCTATAACACGAGTGAAGAACCAGATGCCACGAATACAAAAAAAGTACATATATATATATATATAGGCGCAAATCTATATTCCACATCGATCTCGTGAATTTAGTAGCCAGTGCATTGGGAACCTTGCGCCGTGTTATTGCAGGTTTCAGGCATGTGTTTTGGAGTCAAGTGCACACCTTACACACCACCATGCTCTGTCGCCATCTCTCTGTCTATAATACTTCCTAGGCATGATCTGATAATCAGGTCGTGTCTTCCGGATGACCATACGCCTGTACCCGTACGCACCGCATGGGAGCTGTGCAGTCGTCGTCTGAAACGTCGAGCGATGAGAACATCTAGGGTCTAGGGACAATTAAGCAAGCATAATTTAGGAGGAGGAGGAACTCATAGTTTAGTTCAGCCAGTAGAGATTATTATTAGCTTCAGCTGTACTCCTTTTGAATGGCTAGCAAGCAGGCACATGTGTCCGGCAAATAATTGTTTTGGTTCGGCACTTCGTCCACCTCGTGCCGTACGTATCGCAAACCAGCAACAGCCAGGCCCACGGCTGCTACTAGATTTCTTGGTAAGAAACCTACACGCAAGATGTCAGGGACCCAGGGTCGTGGGCCACAAAATGCTGATTGATCGGTAGCGTTTTTTAACACCAATAATTTATACTTTGCTGTTTTTTTATGTCCTCCTCAGTTCAACACCATTTCTTTTTTGAACAGAAGTTCAACACCATTATGTTGGATTGCTTCAGAGTTGACAAATACTGTAATCAAATCAAACCGAGTTGGAATGTGCCCAAGTATTGATGACACTGCTAATCGAATGACTGAATAGTGTAGATCGTGTTTGAGTTGACTCTTCTAACTGAAAACTGCATATTGACCACACTGGCCTTGTTTAGTTCCCAACTTGGGGATGGCAAACTTGGGAGTTTGTAATCATTGCGTCACTGTAGCATTTCGTTTGTATGTGTAAAAAATTATCCAAAAACTGATTAATTAGACTCAAAATGTTCGTCTCGCAGAGTACAACAAAACTATACACTTAGCTTTTAATTTCATCTACATTTAGTACTCCCTACATGTTATGACATTTTGATGTGATGAGAATCTTCCTTTTGCATAGTGAATTTGAAGGTGCAAATTTGGGAACTAAACAAGGCCTAGAAAATAGGATCTATTAGATCTTCTCATGTTCATGAGATCACGTACATGCCTGACAGATGAATTAACTATAGCCCGCAGATCAGTACATCTCAATTTTCAACTGACTCCTTGTAGGCAAGTCTGAATAAGTGTGCGCCGACACACACGCATGAGCTCCACTGGAAAAGAACTAGTGGAGGTGGACAAACTGCTGCTGATGAGATCAAGCCAGATCGATCTTGCAGAAAAGAAAAGAAAAAGGGAGAAGAGAGGACGTGTCTGTCGATCACGGTTTCTCGATCAAGGCCTTGTTTAGCCCTTGTTTTAATGTAAAATTGGCACCCTCAAAGTTTACTATGCAAAAAGAAAATTTTCATCACACATCAAAATGTCGGCCCATACATGAAGTACTAAATGTAAATGAAATTAAAAAACTAATTACACAGTTTTGTTGTACTCTGCGAGACGAACATTTTGAGACTAATTAATCAATTTTTGGATAATTTTTCATACATACAAACGAAAATGCTACAGTGACTCATTTATAACGAAGTGACCCCAAACCCTCAAATTTGGTCCCCCTATTTTGCATCTAAACAACGCCCAAGACAACGACCATGCATGTGCTGCATTGTGAGCTTTGCATTGTAATGGGGGCCTGACAGCGTTGTTCGTACCACACACACTGCAGACTGATGCGGTTGATCTGCGCGGCCGACGATGCAGAGAACCAACGACACAAGCATTCAACAGCTTCTATGCATTTGGCGTTCCTGATCTGGTCGTATCTGCACTTGGTAACAACGAACGCTATATGATATGGAGCAAGACGCATAAGCCTTCTTGCAGGCGCTTCACGAATGCTAACAGATGAGCCGAGTTTAGATGGCAAGCAATATGATATGGAACATGGAAGGGTACACAACGATATACACACTGCAATAAGTTCGTCCGCCTATCTCCTCAAGGAACCACACCCGCATGCCTGGGTACATAACTACACTTGTTCTTCCTTCTCATGAGAGCAAGTGGATTTTTTACTCTTACTCCAATTATATTTGCGATGAAAAATCTTTTCTTCATGACTCTAGCACACACTGGGATGTGGCTAAGGATAGAGCTCATGGGTTAGGGTTTGCTATATGGTTGAAGAGGGAGAAACCAAGTTGAGATGTGCCTTGGTTTGTATATGATGAGTGATTGACCGGATGATTTGAGGCTTTGTGTTGTGTGTGTTAAGTCGTGCTTTGCGTTGTGTGCGTTGAGTCGTATGGGTTGTGTTGTTGTGAGTGTTGTGTAACCTTTATGATGAAGTGGTGTGTTGTCAATGCACTCGTGATGAGTGGTTGACAACGTTGTGTGGACTGACTCTTAGCCTAGTATTTGCAGGTGTAGATTGCAGGTTGAGTTGGGTTGGTACACGTGGAGAACAAGAGCGAAAGGTCTTAGTCTTGCGGGGCCACTGGGGATGGAGAGACAAGTAGGCTTGGTTCGAGGGATCCTATGACCGATGAGCTCAAGTGCGGATCACATGGTGGCAAGAAGAGCAAGATGAAGTCGAGGACGGTTTGATTGGTTTGGCCACAAAGCCAATGCCGGGACGATCGTGGCAGCCAAGTCTTTGAACGGGGCAAGACCGAGTAGACCGGGGAGGTGAAAGGCTTGGTGTGCCCATTGCTTGGCGTGGAGTACGTGCAAGGTTCGCGGGGTTTTTCTAGTGGTTTCACCATAAAAACAGCTGGGGTTCCTTGGTTTGCGCCAGAAAGCCAAGTCCAAAGGTCCAGTGCGGCGAAGACAGCGAAACCGGTCTGACCGGTTTGGAGAACCGGTCTGACCGGTTTGGGTCGGGCTGCAACTGGACGCTTCGAAGCAGAGACATGCGGCGTGATCGAGGTGCTTGCGTTGGGAGGACGCGAAGGCCCGGTGGATGTGCGGTCGTCCGATGGAGAACTTCATGTGTTGACCAAAACGCCCCCGCATGGGCTTGAGTTGTAATTTCTAGTGTAGGGGCACTTCGGTCATCTGTCCGGAGGGCTCTATATATAGGGGGAGTGGCTGGTTGGGCAGATATCTCTTTTTGACTTGTTGGGTGGGAGTGCTCTTTCTTTTGGGGTGCTCTTGGTGAGAGGAAGAGAGGAGAGAGTTGGCTCTTTGTTTGAGTTTTTTTGCCATCCAAGCAGATTTGTGTTTCTTGGGAGTGACTTGTAACCGGATATGGCTAATACATAGTGAATTCTACATCTTAATCTAGTGCCAAATCCTTTGTCTCCCAGCGTTTTTCTTTTTAGTGATTTTCGGACCTCTTTTGGTAGATTTTTCGTTCTTCGCGATTCGAGGCGAAATTCATGGAATTTGTTGGGGGATTATGTTGATGGGATCTTTGTGAGTATCTTTGACTTGTTTTCCCACGAATCCCTTATGGATTGAGTGTGAATTCGAAGATTTTCCCATCTCTCCCTTCTCTAGTGTTCTTGCTCAAATTCGTGAAATTAGTGATGATGCCTTGATCTTTTTGGAGAAATCTCTTTAGGATATACTCACCATGTCATCAGGTAGTCACTGACTAAATTTCACGAGATTTGGAGTTCATTTGTCCTAGTTTTGGCTTTTATCAGATCTTTGCGCACGTTGTTCTGAAAGGTACGGAGTTTTCGGACATAAGTGTGGAGTTTCCGGACTGGTGCGGAGTTTCCGGATATTTGTGTGGAGTTTCCGGACTTTCTTGCTGATTCTCTTTCCTTTGCCTTCAGCTTGTGTTTTAGGTTGATTGTTGCTTCCGCTGGTCTTAGATTGACTTCCTAACAATATTCCTAGGTCCATTAGCTCATCTATAACTAAGTGGACTTGATCTTATTAGAAGTGAGAAATTGGGACATAGGCTAAATTTCATTGAAGGAATTTTTGTTGGCTCCCACTCACTCCCCCTCTTGTCGCCGTTTTGATCCTTCAAAGAGAAGGTAGGTGTGTGGTCCCGTGTGGCTCCACTTGAAGGTTGGCAATGGCTTGGGAGTTCAACAAGACGATAAGAAGGGTTATCATGTCAGTAGCACCGGATAAGATAACAAATGACCGAAGAGTGAACATCCGAAGAACAACTACTAAAGGCCGCTCCAATGTGCCTTCACACGAGGTGCAAAGAGAGAGAAGGGTGCAATAAGTTGGACCTTTCGGTGGAGCCGGTTCTAACATATATAGCACCTAAAATCAGAATAGGCACCCGGTGCGAGTGCGAGGGAAAAAGTACCGCATGGAGCCTATTTGGCAGCACACGTAAACACAACATCCTCATAACGTAACTAGCTCTACACCTTGTCTAAAGAATATACTAGTCTAATTGCCCTAAATACTTGGGCATGCTAAAGAAAACCCCAAGGAAAGATGTAGCCCATAAATGGTATACGCGCAGCGTGCTAAACACACAGGTTGAAAGGCACGGAAAGATTTTATTAGCAATCTACGTGCGTGGGTCAAATCTGATTACCTGAAACATTAGCTAGTATCTATAGTCTCATTAGTTTTACCCCGATTATCCTTTCAGTATTGTACACACACGTTTCAATCACTATCACCGTTGTAAACCGGAAGATTCCATCAACTAGAAGAAACAAAGGACTCCCGATATATACGATGAACATCAATCCACGCATGCATGTCACGTTGAGGGGGACCTCTAACACTGTTATCTGCAACTTATAAATAGGCAGGCTCGCGTGCTCGGACGATAGACATGCTGATGCAGATGCAGGACATGGACAAGGGAAAATGGAAAATACAACGACCGGCAAAGGCAGCAGCAGCAGGTATCAATCGACGGCGACACGATGCGTTTTCCCGGTGGCGTGGCGTCCATCACCCTTTTGTTCGCCGATCCCTTTCTGCGCCAAAGCCGACATCACCAATTATCGCAACCATCATCGGATACCCATATCATATCCAAGTATACTAGTCGTAGGTCACTGCACGGCGTTGGCCGTTGGAAGCCACGCCGAACATGTTGGATTTGGATCCGTCGTCTTGCTTCGCACATGCAATGCAACGCACGGCACTGGAAAACACAGGGAAAGTCGCCATCCGGCACGGCATCCGATTCCCATCAGGCGTCGAAACATGATGCGCCCGCATCAGCGTGCTACCCGCTAGCTGCTGGCTGTTGGCTGCTGCTCCGGGTGTCTTGGTTGCCGGGTTGTGTTCGTTGCATCCCATATTCCCATCTGAGTCCATCACGCAACTGTACGTGTGGCAGCTCGATTAGCAGCAGCGAGTGCCACGCAAAACTGATGGTTTATGGTATGGCCATTGGCGGGTTACCATATTGTGACTAGTTCATTCGACGTCGCTTGTCCGAGCTCGATCTCTCCGTTTCTGCCCGCCCGTTGCTATATGGTTTCCTTGGGCAATCAGTCGTCATGTACCTACAGAGCCTCCATCCGTGCCACTGAACATATGCTTCCATCCGTGGCCCTTTCGCATAACAATCTTTCTCTTTCTTTGTCCATCATGAACACTTGCAAGTTTGTTTCAACCTTGCCAAGTCAAGGAAAGCAGACGCTGGATCAAGTGGCGCATGTACAAAGATGTACCAGTACGGCAGTACCATGCTCGATCCGGTACAGAAACACTTGCTTTGTTCCGCTGCCCCTTTCTCCACATAATCTCCCTCCCAGGATGCATGCTATGCGGCGCATCGGCATCTTGTCGCCAAATTATTGGAGCGCGGACGGCGTGTCACTGACTCACAAGGGGCGCGCCGCGCCATGTACCATGCGTGCTCTGGCAGCGAAGCAGGAGCCCTCGTCCTCGCCTGACTTGGCCTGTGCCAGGAAGCATGGCCGGCCGTTGTCTTCCGCGCGTCCACGGGCACGCTTCAGGAGAAGAGGACGTGGAGCGAGCCGTTCTTGGTGGCGGCGCAGACCGGGCACGCGTCCGCGGCGGCCTCGCACGCGCGGCACAGGCACAGGTGCCGGCACGGGAGCAGCAGCACGCACGCCTCACCGCCGCCGCACGACCTGCACGTCGTCTTCGACGCCCCGGACGCGGCGCCGGCGTCGTTGGCGCCCGCGGCCGGCGGTGACTCGTCGAAGCAGCACGACCGCGCGTCCTCGGCCTCGCCGTCATCATCGCCGCTGGGCGGCTGGAGGAGCTGCTCGAGGGCGGCGCGTAGGCCGGCGGCGACGGCCTCGTGGCTCCTGGCGACGCCCATCCACGCCTGGCACTCCGCGGCCACCTGCCGGGCCTTCTCCTCCAGCTCCGCGTTGCGCCGGAGCGCGCGCTCCAGCTCGGCCTCCGCCGCGCGCACCCGCCCCGCCGCCGCTCGCGCCACGTATAAGAGACAGGCCTGGGCGTGCCGCCGCCGCGCCTCCTCCAGCACCGCGCGCATCCTCTCGCTCTGCGCGACACGAACCACAACCATAGCAAATCAGCCACCCGTCCAACCGGATCAACAAGTTCGATTCATTTCCGATCAATCGCAAGACGCAGGCGCGTACCTCGAGTCGTATGAGCGCGTCGATCTCCCCGCCCAGATTGCAAAGCGAGACGGTTGCGCCGCCGTCGGCGACCCTGCCGCTGGTGGACGGGGCGCCGGAGCCGACCGCCCTGCTCCGCACGTCGTTCCCGACCGTCACCGGGAGTGGCGCGAGCCCCTGCATCGCCGACGGGGGCAGAGCTAAGCGGTGATCCTCCGAGAAACCCCCCGGGTCCGCCAGTACGCGCCCCCGCTTCCTCGGCACGAAGCCGTAGTTGTTGTTGCCGGTGAGCTCGCTGGCTGGGAAGTCGCTGAGCACCGTCGTGTCGACCGCGACCACCGCCGGCGCCGCTGGTACACACCCGGCGTACTCGTCCAGGAACAGGGAGCCGCCCATCACCGCTGGGAAGTCGTGGGAGAGGTGCCCCGCCTGCACGGCCATGGCAAACGCAAGGGCTACACGCCCACACCACACACGAGGAAGGAAGACAACAGACAAGGAAGGGATTGAAGTGGAAGTGCCGGCGGGTGGTTATATATGCAGCCACGGTTAGGGAAGACACGATGGAGGAGCGCGGCGAAAGCGGCTCGTTTTTCGGCAGTGGATGCGTGGGAGGAAAGACAACGGGACACTGTTTTGTACTGTACGCTGCTGAACCCGTCTGGTTGAAGGTTGAATTAGGCATACGTGTATCTTTTGCGGCATTAATGAGTTAAGGAAAAAAGAAACGTTACTTATACCAAAGATACAATGCAAATACCAAATATTACATCAAAAGGTCTCCTTAATTTTTCATATATATCAGTATATCACAAACACCATCTTAATTTGGTTGGCTAACAAATAAAATAGGTTATAAGGGAAAAATGTTAGGATCAAGATTACATAAACCAGACGAAAAATCTACTCCCTATCGAAACAGCCAATAAATTATAATATAAGATCATCTACACGCAATGATTTTTTTTTGCATGGTTAATTTCATTTTGTGCTATCGAGTAGCCTACCACATTTCCCACGGTGTAAATGAGTTGATAGCTCAATAATAGTGCTTCTAATTGTAGATCTACCGGTCTTGAGTTCAAACCTAGGATTTGCATCAATATATCACTCGTTGAATGTTCCATGTTATACACATAACCACTACGGTTGTCTTTAGATAATTGTACATAGTCAGTCTTCAGGGTCTTTTCTCGACAGAAACAAGGAAGAAATTCTTCTTCCTTTGTGTCACACTGTGGGATGGAATTTTCCTCGGTTGTCGTCTAGTGAACATAATTCCAAAGAGAAATACACTTATGCATGATTTTGATATTTCAAAAATATCAAACCTCAGAGCTAAAAGAAAAAATCAATCCCAATACACATTTCCGATCTGCTTAAATCGAATAAATGAATCTTGAGATATTTTTTGTCACTGAACAAAAATTTACAAGATGCAAAAATGACATGTAAACTGATTATAAACACATATTCAAATCATATATAGAACTTTATATGTGATAGTGCATCCCACAGTGAATACATGACATTGAACTTTTATTAGATTCCTTAGTCTCGACAGTACTGAACCTTCGAGAAGGCAAAACGCAAACTACAAAAGGAGAAGGCAAAACACCAACTACAAAAGGAACTGGTGGTGACTATTGTAAATATTATAACACTAGGATAAAACATATAACAACATATACAAAAAATAAAAAAATGATTGAATATCGAAAACCCATGAACTAATAAACATTAGTGAACATAATATATGAATATAGCGAACAAAACATTGATCTAAGGGAAAAATTTGTATGTCGTACATTGTTTTTCAATGTTGCTTTACATGTGTCTCACATAATCAGTATATATTGCTATACATTGATGTGAATATTGCAAAAGTGGATCATGATGATACAATTTTCCTAACTGAGCTTCAATCAATTAGATTTATGGTAAATGAATTCAGAATCTTATCTACATAGACTAGTATTTTGTTTTTCATTATATTAATAGTAACAAGAGCAAGAAAACTTTTAGCACAAACCTTAAATTAATCTGAATAAATTGACATAGGTTGTCTTTGTAATTAATTTTGATTAGATAATGTATTATTGAGTTCGTTTGACAAGGGAAAGTTTAGAAATATGAGTATTATTAGATATCTTTTTTATAATAATTTATTCGGCATATTAGGAAAAGTTAATTGTATATGTGTACATCTATTGGACATATTCTTTAAGCAGGTAATCCTACTCTTAACAGTTGACACCTTCTTTTTTTGATTCAAAATGACGAAGTGAGAGAGACTTATTCCACATTCATGCGTTCAAAATAATGAAGATTAGTTATCTTGAGTAAATCTATGTTGATAACGTGAACATATAAAATATGAATGTTGCAAATTTCATCATGTGGAATATGAATTTTATCATCTGACATAATAAAATTAGCAGAAATAAACTCCTCTAAAAACTTTTGCTATACCAAGCTAAAAATTATCAAGGTCCATCTGATACAGCCCAAAAACATATGTTAATAAATCCCAGCAAATAACACTTGCTGAACCGTCGGATTATTCAAATTATATCATTTGTAATACAGCTAATTTTTGTAACAAATGTTATACAATCATATTGATAACTAACAAAATGGGAACCCACTTAATTTTAATTAAAATATAATGCTTATCAAACTAAACTATAAAAGAAATGAGACAATTTTAAACATATTATTTTTTCATTAGAATCAACAAGCGTAATAGAAATATTTTGACCAAATTTTGTAAACCAGATTTAGATTTTTTGCTCATAATATATGATCGTATAACATTTGTTACAAAATGTTATAATCAATTATTAATAAATTGAAAGAAAATTGATTGAATAAAGTTAATTGCAAAACCTTATGTCGAGAACTAATAAGAATTTATAGTTGGAATACCATAAAAATCACTAGTTAGTTTGTGTCTTATATTGTTATAATTGACGAAAGAATAATTATATCTGTCAAGCATATTGTCAATGCTTACAAATAACTTAGGAATGGTAGAAGAAAACCATAAATATAATATAACAATAAGGAAAAGTTGAAGTTCAATTTTACTTGCACATGCTATGCAATCAAAGGCAAAACAGGTAAAATAAATAAATAAATGGTTAGTAATATTATTGCTACCAAAACTATAGGATTCTAAAAACATAAGCAATTACAAACAAAATATAACTATACAAAACCTAAACATCAACACAAATGGATCAAAGAACCAACTTATTGGTAATCCTAAATTGAACCCTAACAATCACATAACTTCTGAAAATTATTTCCTAACGTTCACTTGGTAGTCGGCACAAAGCAGCATATATGACGAGATACTAATGTAAAGATGAACTAAATCAACATATCTTCAATAAACTATCTAAAATCCATTATTTCAGTATCAAATGAACCTTAGCAAATACACTGCATTAGCATACATCCAATCAACGACGACGAAATGGGTAGAAGAACAAATTGGCATGGATTTATTAATATAGAGTGGAAACTCACATCATAAAAAAAACAATCCAACTACAAGTCAAGCAAAGACGTATATAGATAAATGGATGAGATCATGCAGATTAGGATCTACAGAACCCATTGAAATGCACTACTTTCAATAAAAATAAAAACCCCAAACATGGATCAAAATATTAAAAAATTACATAAATCAACTGTCCATTGACCTCTGAACTAGTTGCATGAGAAGCATGTAGATCAAAGACAAACTAGTAGTGAAACCTAAAGCATGGAACTACTACAAACTTTAATCGAAACCATCAATAAAGACATATATATAAACTAATAAATTGAATCCTCACGTACTTGAACAGAATCATAGAGTAGATCAAGAAGAGAAAAAGGGAGGAAGCATATAATCGCCAAACCTAATGGTGAATGCACCATACAGAATGGCAGTAGAAAATTGAACATAGAAATATCAAATAAATCCAACCACAAACATCGACTCAAAGGGGTTCAATGAGATGAGCACCAAAAGATTAAAGAAACGGGTGAATCGCCTCGCCTATGTGCTTCACCTTCAACTACGGAGAGAGAAAGGGGAAAGCAAAAGGATGCATAATAAATTGTTGCAATTCCCAAAAATTAAAAAAAATAGGATTTTAACAAGAAGGCCCATACATTAACAAGTTACAAACAAACGGCGGCCAAACCAGATCCGATGTCTAGGACAAGATGCAACACAAAAAATGACCAAAAGATCACAAATTTGAGTGCTGGCACCCTAAAAAACTATCAAGCGACATATAGCTTTCTCTTTTAAAAGGTAGCATCACTTGAAGGCAACTCATATAGTTAGTGTGTGTCACTAATAGGCTCACGTATGCATCTGATCTCACATGTGGAATTATTTAAAGCACGACGCTTAGTGGATAAATTTTCGTTCCAGCAACATCTATAAGTTTTCTTTCAAAATTTTGTAATATAATTTTTGGGATAAAAAAAACTTCCCTATCAAAAATAAATACAGCTAAGAATTATTTGAAGCTATGATCTAAAAATTTTCAAAATTTTTGACAAACAGTTCTGCCAAAATCCTTTTCGCGAAGTTCAACCATTGTTGACACAATATTTTAAAGGCACTGTCAAAAATATTTTGTTAAAAATCCCTAAAACTTTCACTAACAGTTGCAAAAATTACTTATCAATCAAAAACTTCTTACCAAAAATCACATCAAAAGCATCACAAAAGAAATGGATGATTGAAACTATCCACAAAAAAATAACAAAAAAGAAATTTCTAGATAGGTAGCATTATCCAAATTCCCCCTTATACAAACTTGCAATAACAATGTTCAACCAGGCTACGGCAGCGACGGGTGCACCTATGTCCCCCTGTTGTCAATGCCATTTTGACTCTCAAAAGGCTGTCATGCCATTGTACAAAAACTAGATGTGAATATGATGAGGAATTTGGCTATTGTTAGAATGAATGGGCTAATCCAATTATGTTGTGTTAATTTTAATTTAACTAATGTTAAAACCCCTGCGAAAGATGGGACGACGACGCTTTTGTCTCGTCTTAGTTGAAATGGAGGGAGACACTTTAAGAAGATGGTTTGTTAGTTACTTCCACCGTTTCAAAATGCAAGAGGTTTTAGTTTTTTTTTAGTTTAGTAAAAACTATTCTAATATCGATCGAGTTTATACAATCACGTATTAGCATCCACAAATAAAATACTACCTCCTCTGCGGATTCGTGATCAAGCGAGTTCAAGTGTTCAACGACATGCATCATGCGGCTCAACGGTACTTAACAGGCTGATTTATACAGCGCTGGTACATTGTACATCACAGTAGCCTCCTGTAGCCTGGTCTCCCACACATGCAGCCAGCTGAGCATGCAGCGCACCACCATCAGAACCTTGTGACAGATCAGAACGAAGCAACAACAATAATAAGGCACAGTTTGGATTGGATCGGAGTCGACGTGATCAAATTCAGCGCCAGAATTGAATTATCATACGCAGCGGCCAGGCCGTACGTACGCGCGCTGATCAGCGCGCGCACCCCGTCTGCGCGAGCACGTCCACGGAGAAAACACCAAGCGGACGGACACAGGGCGCCGGGACCTGACCTCGCGCCGTGCTCAGATCAGTTGTCCTGTCCCGGCGCGCGCGCGTCAGCCTGCGCGCGCGCTAGCTCCCAGTTTGTCTTCAAGGCGCCGCACCGGCCGGCCGTTGGGCGCTGCGCGAACCCGTGCCTGGCCGCTTGGCCCCCGTGATGGCGTATCAATAGAGCCTGCCGCGCGCTTCTGCGCATGCGATGAACGCGTTTGATATGCCAGCCGCGCCTGGGCGAACGTACATACATGCCCCCGGCCTTGGTAGCGAATTGATTGGAGGATCGACACTACTACGTCTGTGACCCCAGACAGCCACTGCCGATGCATCGATGGGTGCTGCTCTGGTCGATCTAGAGCAGTGTCGTCGATGATCCATGGCCGCCACGTGCTCGTACGCTTGCAGGGCCACGGCCCGGTCGATATGATGGCGATCTCGACCGTAATGGATCGATCGGAGCTAGCACGATCATGCATATGATGGTCCGGCCACAGCCTCGGGGAGCACACAGTGCCCCGGCCGTAGGCCAGTCCGTCCGTGACACATTTCATTATACATCGGTACGGTGAGCAGTTACGGAGTATACTCCGTATGTACTACTCATCTGGTATAGGACGGCCATAATAATATAGTATATATGTAGACTGTTCGCCTGCCCTGAATTTGGATCCCAGGCTATATATGGATCCCGTCGTCGTGTCCGTGCACCGCTAGCTGCACACGGTCCATGCTGGGAGTCTGGGACGGTAGCTAGTGTTGGGCCTGGTCGGGGATGGAACCCATCATGCTCATGCATATCGTTGCGTACCGCACGACGCCCCCAAATAATGCAAACAGGTTAGGCGCTAGCTCCAGTACCACCACTGACTACGTCCTCTATTGCATGTGCACGCACGTACGCATGCACGGCGGGATAGAAGGCACGTCCCAATTATGCAAGTGTCAGGTACGCACGCTCCGGACCAATGCAAGCACGTACGTACGTACGTCGAGGTGCGTGACGGGGCAATAAATGCACTGTGCCCCGGCTGCGCGGTACGGTGGGGCACTGGCCGGCAAGGACGCGACTCGATCGCGCGCGATACGGTGCAACCGATGCAGTGCGTGCACAGCGACGGCATCATCATCATGGGCTCGCCGCCGGCCGGCCGGCCGGGGACCAGGGCAGGCCGGACGTACTCCGGCCGCCAGCCATTACTATTCCTACACAGCAAAGGCATGTATAGGCCGGGCCCCTGATCCCATGCACGGCTCTTTGTGTGTGTCTACACTCTACAGCGCTCTGGCTGCGCTGCGCTCACACACAGCACGCCAGTACTCGGCCCTGGAGTATCGTAGTACTCCGCAGATGAAAGACGAGAGGCCAAACACATACAGGCAGCCGCAGATGACGCTGCGATAGCTTTTACTACTGCAACCGGTGCCAGACGTACTGCCGCCAGTGTCATCACCATGCATCTGATCGGTTATTAGCCATGCATGCTTGTTGGCTTCCGAATTGGCAGATCGATCGATCGCAGCGTATATGAATCCACGCGTGTCGCATGCATGCGCCTCTGCCGCATCTGTCGTTTGGTGGAGGCAGTAACGCTGCTGCTACTACTAGGCCGGCGTGGGTGCCTTTCACTTTTCTGTGCATGCAAGCTGCAAGCGCGGTGCAGCAAGGACGACCGCAGGAGGACCAGGGTAACTGTGGGAACAGTCCGAGAGGGTCCCGGTCAGATCGACCATGCACCGCATGTACAGCTGCTGCTGCTGCCTCTGCCTGCTGGCCCGGAGCAGCTCCGATCCTCAGGTTACGTTTAATGACGCGTGAATGGATCGCGTCTGTAGCCTCTGTACACAAAGGTGTAAGATTGTACAGTGTGGTAGTACCAGTAGTACGTATCCTGGCGCGCGGTAACAACGACAATAGTGGCAGCAAGCAGTGGCCATTTCTGAAGAAAGAGCAGGCCGGGAAGAAAAGCCTGGGACTGTGCTCGACCTGGACTGCATCGGGTACAGGTTGCTACTACAGAAGTGCAGATTGGCGCGGTGGCCCCGGCACCCCGCAATGGAGGCGCGCATCGCATGGCGGCATATTATTATTGGCATGGGCATCGGGGCGTGGCTTCAGCCTCCGTAGCAGTTTTTTTTTTCTAGAAAACTACTGTATGTAACAGAATGCTAACAAGAGATAGAGAGAGATGCATGCATGGTCATTGCACGGGATAAATCGACAAAACCTGCGGTCCGCACGCGCATCATCAGCTGCTGCTGTTTGTTGCGTACCGGGAGTAACGAAGGCGCAGCGTGGGCGCGAGTGCGTGAACACCACTCCCAAGTTGCACACCGAAATATTGTACTCCCTCCGTGTCCCAATATATAAAAGATGCCGAAGGGTTTAAATTTTGTATTAAAATATAAGGACTTGGAGGAATAAGACAAGACTAAATGGGTTGATGAGTGGTTGGTAAGGGGGTGGAGAGTTGGTAGGTAGTGTAGAATGAGGGGTACAGAGGTCATTTCATTTCCCTGTTGTTTCTTAGTTTAAATGCTTCAGGTCCTTATACCGTGGGACGAAGGGAGTAGTGTTTTTTTTTATTTCAGACAAAAACACACAAATAATGCTGCGCCTCGCGATTCCAACGACCACGACGCCAAGAAAAGGCGAGTGGTGCCTCGATGGACTGTACCGTGCCGTGCATGGTGGGGTACATGCCCCGCTTGGCGCTTGCTGCGTGTGGCAGTGGCAGCTAGCCCTGCCCTCCTCCGCCGGACCGGCAGGCAATTCCCCAGCAGCAGTGAGGTAATTACCTCGTACTCCCTCCCTCCCTAAATAATCATCTCTAAAAATCTGTGTTTTTCTCACAAATACGTTTCGGAACGACAGTTATTAAGGATGGATAGGTATTGGGTTGGGTGTGTTTAGTTCTAAAAAGAGGAAGAGAAAGTTTGATGAAAATATCACATCGGATACTGTAGCATACTGTAGCATTTTTCGTTTGTTTGTGGTAAACATTGTTCTACTATGATCTAACTAGCTCAAAAGATTCGTCTCGTCGTGTACATCAAAACCATGTAATTAGTTTTTTTATTTACTCATGTTTAGTGCTACATGTATGAGGATAGAGATTTGATGTGATTTGATGTGATAGGTGAATAGTAAAGTTTAGAGAGAAAATTTTTGAGAAGTTTGTGAAACTAAACACAGCCATTAAGAGACGGAGGGAGTATACGATAAGAGCAATGGTAGCTTCCCACGGGCGACCTGTTAACCCATTTGATGCAGCCTCAAACCACATAACAATTCACAATCATGACTAGTATGACCCAACTGTGAATCACGTCAAAATGAATAATACAGTAGAGCAGTAATTAGCAAATGCGTAACACACACACACGCACGTCAGGACTGTTCATGCATCTACCACCTCACTAAATAAGACAACTCGTTACGGACAATGACGACCACACTAAATTCAATTTGTAACTAGCTTGGACCTTGGAGTAGTAGTAGCATGGACTTCTGCTAATCAGGCTAGCAATACGACATGATGCCAGTGTAACGTCCCTGTCGCAATGAAAACAACATAACGGCCATCTTTTCTCGTGTGATGTTTATACGTGCCCCCACACATTTTTCAGGCTGCGGATGCTGCAGTGCAGTGCTCTGACTTATCGAAAGCTCCATATCCCGGTCGGTGTCGTGTACTGGCCGATAGGGATGCATGGGTGCATCAGGACATCTCCAATGTACAGAAACACCCCGATTCTATAGATGGGTCTCGCAATGATTTGTATAGAACCAGGGAGTGGATCCACCCTCTCTCTTTCTCTCTCCTACTTTATTCTATAGAACCAGGTTCTATGGATGGGAGCGAGTTCTATATGAAATCAACCTCACAGCGGTAAGAACCCGGTTCCATAGGAGAGAGAAACCTATGGAACCAGGATAAGGACAGTATATTGGAGAAGCCCTTAGCAAGCCAATTGCGTGGAGAGCGGAGCTTCCTTGGCTTTCTATATGGATCCATCGTCTTGACATGGTGATTGTGATGTTGCTCTCCCTATCTGCGACGTACACGGGTTTACGTCCAGCCACCGGACCTCAACGTTCATTCCAAGCTGTCACGCCTCCTCTTGCTTACTGCTCCTACTGTTCAAATTTACGCGCGCGACATGAGGCGCGCCTCAAGAGTCATGATCATGACACACACAAAATATATTTGTTCTTATCGGCATGTCCATCTCTCACGATTCTGTTCAAACTAGTGCAGTTGACGTCCCTTCTTACAAAGAACATACAAAATAAATTACAAATGCACTCGTTACTTATGCCACATGTTATCGTGTGCCACTTTTTTTTCCTAGGATCCAATAATAACAATCTAAGTTTATACCTGCCCTGTTCGTTTGGCTGATGGCTGGTGGCTGACGCTGGTTTTTACTGAGAGAAAAACAATGCTGGCTGGTTGGTGGCTGGTGGCTGGCGCTGGTTTTCGCTGAGAGAAAAATACTGTTGGCTCGCTGAAAACAATCCAAACGAACAGGGATGTGGATTAGTTTTTAGCCTTTCCATAAGCTAAGTGCTATGCATAGGTGGGCCAAGTGAAAGGTACATAATAGACGTAAGAGTGAATAATAAAAAAACAATGTATTAAAGAAATAGTATCATATAATAATAATAAATCCATTATAGATAAATAATCGACTAATATTATATAACTTTGTGCTCTTATATTTTGGCTAATAGCCAAGCCTCTGTTATTAGGCTTCTCTTGGGACAGAAAAAATCAGTGGAAAGAACACTATCACTATAGCTAGCTACTAGTATTGTAGCTTTATTTGTCAGTAGTTTGTCCGATGAAAATCATTTTGGGCAAAAAAAACAGAGTGTAATTCGTAACTGTACGTGTACCTGCTATGGTTGATTTGTACTACCCGATCACGTCGTGTACGTGCACCGCATCTAGCTTCTACAGACCGATGACTAGACGACTAGATCACTAGATGATGAGCACTAAGCTAGCTGCCGACATATGGACCACTATACAGTAACAGTACTGGTCTCGCCTGATGGTTGCCCTCCCGTTTTTCTGCCCCACGTAACGTGAATTCCAACGCGTGTCGGATTTAAGACCTAGTAATACTCATTCTCCAGTACTACTCATCACCATCGACTTTACTAATCGATAGGGATTGCCTAATTGAGCCTATGCATGCTGCGAGATGTGTTTAGGTTTTGTTGGTGGACGAGGAGAAACGGATGGATGGGTGAAAAGATGGTCCTAATATAATACTTCCTATTAAGACATTTCAAGATACCACATTTGGGCCTGTTTGCCACTAGCCGTGCTGCTAGTCGCAAATTTTTTTGTCATTTTCATTGATGTGTGCTTTTTAGGGGTGTCTGCTTCACCTACAGATCACGGCACCCGTTGTCGAATCTTTTCGTTTCATTTTGGTGATTTGACAAGTTTAAATACCCATCCGCATCTTATTTTTTACGGTCTAATATACCTGCCAGTTTTATATATTTTTAAAATATTTTATTGTGCTCGTTATTCAAATATTATAGTTGTCACGTAGTGATTTGACTTGTCCCAGTAAGCCTGTCAAAGAGTATATAATTAGGTAAGTCTCAATGCATAGTTTTATTGTATAGTTATCTAGATTAGGAACTAGAGTTAAACGTGCCAGATAAGTTTAGAGGGATAAAATTTCTCTCGCATTACATAAAACTCTTCATTTTCTCTCCTCGTAACAATCCTGCCATGCAAGCAAATTTAATACCTTCAAACTTCCTATAAAACCCCCACTAAAACTGGTCTTATAGTTTGCCATGCTCTTCATTGAAATTGGTTCTCCATTAATATTTGCACTACTCTAGCAAAAAAATGATTCTCCAATTGGTGGCGGGTTGGAGACATCTCCAAAGGCTTTAGTGATTTGGTTAGATGATTAGGGATTCAATAAGTTTTGGTTGGGTTTAAGATGTATTGAACATAAGTTTGAATATTGTAGATTTCAATACTCATGGAAAAATTTAATGCGACCATAACCGATGTCTAAGTGGGTTAAACCCGCCTAACATGAGGCGTGACAAAAATGCAATGAGTTATGGTCACGAACCAAACACGTTAGGAATGCTCATCCATCATCCTATCTTTTTCCGATGGTTGGAATTTTATAATTCATTCAATCGTGATAGCAAACTATATTGTCGATATCGCGATAAGCTGTGGTCCCGAAAGAAACAACAAACCATGCAACATACATGGCGGGTGTTTAGTTCCTGAAAAGAGGGGGTGAAAGTTTGGTGAAAATGTCACATCAGACACTGTAGCGTACGTACTGTAGATCTTTTCGTTTGTTTGTGGTAAACATTGTCCTATCATGATCTAACCATGTTCAGAAGATTCGTCTCGTCGTGTACATCAAAACTATGCAATTAATTTTTTTATTTAACCACGTTTAGTGCTTCATGCACGAGGAGAGAGATTTGATGTGATGGTGAATAGTGAAGTTTGGAGAGAGAAAGTTTGGTGGAAGTTTTGGAACTAAACAGGCCCATGATACATATCATACCCTCATATATAGGCAAAAGTTTTGCATTACTGTTGTTTTAGAAAACAGTCGTGACACTAGCCTAGCTATTTGATTCCTCGCCTGAAATGTTTTCTTCTTGATCTCCGCTGGTGCACCGTGTGCACGTACAGGCAGGCCTAATAACCATTTTCCCCATAAAATCTTTTTTTTAAACCACCATAAAATCATTTTGGTCGATCAGCCCAGGGCCCAGCCCGGCCGCTACCGACCGATTCCCCAACCGGACAAGCAAAGCCCACCTGTAGGTGCTGCTGTGCACACGCATCACCATCGCCATCACGTTAGGGTCGTCACTGCTGCTGCCTCATGGGAATGGGACTGACCTGACGGGCGAGGACGGAATGATAATCGGCGGGGCCCTGCCCGGAGACAGGCCGAACGAGAAGACAACAGTGTACGTACACGCAAAGATTCGTCTGTCTATGCATGCGGACTTAGCCTTCAAGCCAAGGCCTCATCAAATCCTCAGTACGTGGAGATGGTCCCTGATGAAGTGATGAGAGCGCTAGCTGCTGCGTGAAGACGACTAGGCCGGCCATCGCTGGTAGTGGTCGGTGCTCATCCACGGCCGCTGTGAACGCGGGATCAGACCCCCGTGCGGCTCGCTGGACGTACACGATGCATGAATACGGTATTACCGTAGCTTTCCTTACGAGAGAGACGGGGTTAAATGCTCTACAAGGTGGTCCACCTGGTAGAGACCAGAGTGCAGACAGTAGAGAGACACGTACACTCCAACACGGCAGCACGTACGTACATGATGTCAGCAACTTGAAGAGAGAACGTGACGTTTCGTCGCAAATTAATTGACGGCCTGCGTAAATTTGGACCCATACATATATACATGCATACATATCTGAGTCTGAGGTGCAAATAAGACCACCAACAGCTACAGGCGAGACCCCAACTCCTGCCTTCTTCAATTCACAGCAATAAGTCTCGACCGATGCAACAAGCCAAGCTGACCCAGATCGAACCGGCCGGCTCCAGCGGTGAGCTCAGCGCGCTCTGACGACGCTGCCGACGGGACGGGCTTTGCCGGGGTACAACTAGATCTGATCTGCACGCAGGCCGGCCAGCCGGGCCGGTCGTCATGAATCGCGTACAGACGCAGAGGCAGCGGCATGCAGCTAGTCTGGCCGGTACGGTGCGCCTGGCAACAATGATGCATGCAAGAGACTAGATCGTGATCGCCTTCGTCTCCCCGTGGGCTGCGTACGGATCGTTGCAAATTGATGGATCGTCGCCGGACGCCGGTACGGTACGTTAGTTCAATTCCCAATTCCCGGGGGGCCATGCATTTTTCACGTTCCTGGATTAAATACTTCCCCCTCAGAGCGCCGTCCTACGTCCACGGTGATCCAGTACACAGATCGAGTGACCGCGCATCCTTTTGACATTTTATTCTTTACAGTGAATAACTGTCACCTGATACAGCTAAAAAGGGGTTCGTTCCGTCCATCAAAAAGCTCCAGCACCACCTCCAAGCAGCTAGCACGGCGATCACGCACCTTGGTCCCTGTACGTTTAAAGGTCGTCCAAGCACTTCAATTCCATTCATTTCCACACATTTCAGATCTCGGAGTGTGTTCATTACCAACAGTACGTACGTACTCGCTCCTGTCTGATGGGGGGCACTCATCCAAATCTAATCAATACCCCCTGTCCGTCCGTCCCAGCACGGCGCGGGCCAAACAAAAGAGACAGCAGCGTCTCAGCGTGCCCCAGCAAGCCCTGTCCTGCGTTGCACAGCACAGTGCACAGGTCACCTTATTGGTATGTGCTAGGTGCCCCCATATGTCGCCGCGGGGCAGCACTTTCGTTGTCCCTCTCTCCGTTCATCACTGTACGTCCGACGAGTGAATGCAATGCAATGGTCCAAAACTCCAAATAAAGGCGCGAAAGGGGACGCCCATGTGTGCCGCAGATTGATCCTGTCCGGCCGACACTAATATGTCATTGTGCTAGCAAGCGCTCTCCATCGCTTTGCAAATTTGTACGTACGGGTTGGTGCGAGAGCTTGATCGATGCAACAGCAAGCTTGATTACACTACTTTGCTGTGCGCCATCGAAGCTTTAATTAGACCGGTCCGTTTGCAATTATGTGCTAGCTTTCAAGTTTGCACCATAATTAGACCGGTCCGTTTGCAAACTTGATTACATTTTGCCCTCTCGCTTTCAAGTTTGCACCATAATTATTGCTCACCGGCTTTGACCAAGTCAATGCATGATGATTGCCCTAGTTTTGCCTATATATTCTTGCCATCATGGTAAAACGAAGTTTGTCATCATGCGCTAGCCTTTCCCCTTGGTGAAAGGTAACACTACTGTTGCAGTCGTCTTGCTCCTTAAACTGATCATCATTGAGTAACATAAGCATGCATGCGCTACAACTAACGACACCGTACCGGCAGCAAAACAACCTTCCAAATGGGTCAATAATGATGCCAGTGGATGACAAGGTGACAGATCGAGCAAGGCGGTATGCATCAGCGTGCACCGGACAGTACTGGACATGGAAACACATGCCTTGGCCTGGCTGCACCTCCTGCATTTGTACGGCGTCAGCACTAGTATTTTTAGACTAGTTGAAGTCAGATGCGGTTGTGTACGTACAGTGCCCGTCTGTATTCAATCAGTCTGTGACTCAGCTGGCATTTTTTATCCGGAGGGCAACCGCTCACATGCCCAGTTTGTTGGTTTACAGGGTCTCTGTCACGGTATAAGAATACACACGGGGATCTCAAAGCACCAAAGAAAAAAGCTCATCCCGTTCCTTTGCACCTATAGAAAAGCCTTACTCCGTATGCATCTGCTGCAGCTGCTGTTGGCAACTGATTTCTCTAGCTGCACTGCACGTCTGCACAGCGTGGCCCATGACCCCATGTTGCATTCCTGCCTGCATATGCTGTATGCTCACGCGCGCCTTCTTCAGCGGAAAACCTCGAGCCCTCGTGTTTAACCCTCGACGACCTACCCGCAGGCCAAGTAGGTAGCTTGCTAGCTGCTGATCAATCGAAGCATGCATGCATGTGACTCCATAGTTTAGGAGTCAAATCAATCAGCAGGCGTACGTGAGGCTTTAGCTTCGCGGCGTTCGTTCGCTAGCTATGCCGCTAGCCTTTCGATCGATCTCTCTAGCCGGGGCTGATATCTGATGATATATATTATTTCTATGTTTCCAATATATCCGCATCGCTTTTGATCAGCGATGATATGGTTCCATGCATCATAGCATGACATGACGTGACGTGGGACAACGAACTAGCGGCAGCATGTAACAGCGTAGCCATCACTGATTGGCACGGCATGTTTCACGGCGTACAAAGGACTATACACTATAGCTAGCACATGCCGGCTTACGATAGATGGCGATTTAGCGATGATGGGTGCAATGGATTATTGTGTGATGCAAGATCCGGCCGGTCACTGTCGCACGTACGTACCGGCGCTCTACCCGGCCGGTGTTTCATTGATTTGTTCCTGTGTGGGTATCAAGACACTGTATTAGATGTTTTCTTTAGCCCATATGCATAGCCCTACGCTGCATTGTACAGGATGGCGTGATATCTAATCTAAGCACTGTATCTATCCGATCGATCCATTCCTCTCGTTTCTGTGTAGTAGGGCTAGGGGTGGTAATAGATCGTGGCCCGTTTGTTTCTTCACAATCCAATTTAACCCTAGTCAAATTTAAATAAAAAAACTAGTAGTTTTTTTGACCCGGCCCTAATAGGGTCCGGTCCTTAAAATTTCTAATACAAAATGGAGGGCCCTTTACCACCCCTGAGTAGGCCACACTAAATGATGTCAAACTGCACGGCCCAATATTAAAAGCCATCGTCGTCTTCTCTTTTACAAGAATGCCCAGCTAGTGCCACGCCTATACTCGTACTACTAGAGTGATGAACAGCACTGTACGAATGCGTCGTGTGATGGCAGTCCTCGGCAGCAAATTAAAGGTGCACACGCAGCTGCTCGGGCGGCACACGGCTCGTCGTGTTAGAATCTAGCTAAGCATGTCGGTAAACGTGAGAGGCCCGCCACGGCTAGCTGGGCGACGACTGCTGATTGAGATGCGTGCCCGGAAGGAAATATCACTCTGAACCTAACTTGGGGTGCACAATAAACTCTCTTTTCTTTTCCTTTCATTGAATCTGAGGAAAAAAATATCTTCATGTGCTCAAGATGCAATCGTAGCAAAGTCCAACCTTTTAGCTTGGTCAGCCCGGTGCACAATTTCCTTTGCATATATATATGGACTTTATTAAGGTAACTTTATAGTGGGAAGGATAGGTGGTGGATTTTCAAGTCTACGAAGAGTTGTTTGATATAGTTCAAATTTATGCCTTCCCCAGTGCTCTCCTGCCCACATTGATACTCACCCACACTTGACTTGAGCAGTGGAGTACTGTAATGGTTCTTCTGCATTTCTGCTGTTAGCATATGCATGTGGTGTGCACCCTGAATCAGACAATCATTTTCGTCCATTGCCTATCTGCTACTACTGTATTGTTCCATTTCAATAATTCAATCACAATTCGCAGCAGCCCCGCTAGCTGCCAGTCAAATCCAATATGCTCCAATTGCTGCAACTGCATTAGTAAGAAAACAGCATAGCCATGTGGATTCAGGCTTATTTTTGTGCAATCCATAAACTGCATTTTCAAAGGACGTTCGTTGATCCCCGTGAACGTGGCCAAAGACCAGACGTACGCCAGGACGACGGATTAAAATACAGACGATAGGCGCAACTCTATATACATGTATATCTCGCATCGAATCGATGATCACGCGAATTTAGTAGTGCCGATCCCGTAAAGGCGCCGTGCAACGCAGTGTGCAGGCATGTGTTTTGGAGTCGATCACTCACACACCTGACACCACCAAGCTCTGTCGCCATCGATAACATGACCAGCAAGACTTTTTCTTTCCGATTACTATAACGGATGGATGCCGGCACCAGCTCAGTGCACGCCGCATGATTCATGGAGGAGGCTGTGCGGTGGTCGTCTCCACGAGGACACCCGGAGGCAGAGGAATAGTTCACGAGGCGGCTCCAATAGTTTAGTCCACGTCAGTACAGTTAGCATCAGCAGCAGCTTGTGTGCATTATTTGGGATTGCCAAGGAAGCAAGCACATGTGGGACAAATAATTGTAAGCTGTGGGGCTTTACATTGCTGCTGTACGGATCGCAAATTAGCATTGCAACGGGTAGCACGGGTAGTGTGTAGTGGCTAGAACACACATGGGTGGGTTCTGGGCTTGTCTGGAGCTCGTACCGTCTTGTTAGCATATATCATATAGCTGGGCATCGGATGCATATATGCAAGTTGAGGATGCGGCAGCGAGTGACAGGTTAGAGTGAGAGGGAGTGCATGCGCCGGAGACTAGGGGACATGGGGCACCTAATAAGGTAATCAGGGACCGAGGAGGGGCTCTGGGCTTTTGGCGCTGCGTTGCACGCATGGGGCCGAGAATATTGAATGGATTTGGACATTTGGATTCGATTGAGGAAAAGATAGGCTGGATCTTGCAGGGCGTGTTGTCGTTTTTTTTATCGAATACGCAAGATGCGTATCTTTGCATTAAGATAGAAAAAACGTTTACAACACAGAACAACGACGCCTCGCGCGTTCACCACACCCCGCTAGTTTAGAGTTGCAATTACAAAAGGACCACAACAACCAAGAGCAATGAGGGGAAGGGGAAGATCCGGGGATGGACTACTCGCGAACTAGGCAACCGAGGTTTGTAGCTCCCGCCAGGATCCACTGTTGGCCTTGCGCCTTGATGAGTATGGTCAGATTCTGTACCGACATATGCTCCCCACGGAAAACCCGAGCATTTCTTTGTTTCCAGACCTCCCAAGTGATCAGGGCCACCAAGGTGTCAAAGCCTCTTCGTTTGCAACCAGGCCAGCTTCTCCGTGCACGAATCCACCATGTCTGCAATTCCTCCTGTGGCATTGGTGTAGCCGCTTGCTGTCCAAGCATTGTTACAATCATAGACCAGACCGCTCTCGTGAATGGGCAGTGCACAAATAGGTAAGTATTGGTTTCAGGTTCCTGTCCGCACAGAAGGCAAGTTGCCACCGCCGTGAGACCATGTCTGTGTCTGCGATCGGCCGTCCAATGCCTCTTCCGAAATGCCAACCAAAGGAATATCTTAACCTTCATGGGTGCCCAAGTTTTCCATATGAGGTCTGAACCTTCAAAACTGACTGATCCATGATGTAGTGCCTTGTAGGCCGATCTCGCTGTGTACTCTCCCGTGGATGTCCAGCGCCATACAAACCGGTCCTCAGTCTCTTCCTGAATATCCACCTCTTGGATTGTCTCTCTTGAGTAAGCACAAAAGTGGCTCGTTGATTGCTTCCCCTCCTCGGCTACTTTTGCTGCGGATGCTTTTTGGCGAAAGCAGTAGATAATGGAGGTCCGCCACCGCTATGGCCGCGCCGACCTAGTACCTCGGCGGCTTTCACTTTAAGCAAACAACAATTCTAACGTTAACCCTAAAATCAACCCAAATCCCAAACGATAACCTATTTGGCCTAAGGTACTGTTTAGATCAGGTAGACCTAATGGTTAGCTTGGATTGGTTAGGTGAAGGCAGCTAGCAGCTAAATAATTATTGGTTGGCTGCTAATAACTGTTTGGATCACATAGAACTAATTAGCTAGATAGATCTAACTTTGAATCACATGAGCTAAAATTAGCTAGATATATCTAACCGGGTGGATCCAAATATGCCATAAGACTTTGTTGGAGTTGAATAATAAAACAGTGAAGCGTGAATTGCAGCAAAATGGGGCAATAAGTAAAACCAAATGTGGGACCCAAGAGAAAATAAGATTCAGGTTTTCTTAAGATGACTGAGAAATAACCACAACACCATGTTTTTCTAGCTATGCATACTCGTCGACGCTGCTACTCTGAGAAAAAAATGGTTCTTTGATTGATTTGAGGACTCGTTTGGAAACCCACCATATATGTTCTCCCAATTCAAGGGGTATTATTGAACTAGTGAATGTCAGTGTGCTGCATTTCAAACAGGCCTTAAAAATCGATGGTTCTTCTAGAACAAGTAATTTAATCACTAATCTCCTAGAGCATTTAGCAATTGAGTTCATCATTAAATATCTCATACAAGATCTTCCAATCATGTGTGGTTATGATACTATATACCATGGTCCAAGCAAGGCGAGGTGTGACCTAGCTAGCTTGCTGTTGCTAGAAAACCTGTCTGAACTCTGAAGAGGTTGAAAACTTAACAGGTGCCACCATAATTGTTGTCATGGAGTAGATGCACAAGCAAGGTCGTCCGTCCACCTACAGCTTGATCAGAGTGTCTTGGCAGTTGCCACCTACGGGCACAGATGAATGCGTACCATGCACGGCTGTCTCGGCACACATCTCCAAAATAGAAAATCGATCGGCACAGTGGACTAGCTATCGATGGCATATGGCTCATCCACCGGCCATCATCATCGAACAAGTGTAGATCGTGTGTAAGTTGACTTTATCTAGTTTGATACTATTGCACATTGACCACACTAGAAAATGAGTACGTAGATCTAGTACGTAGCGGTAGTGTATCAATCCAAAACCCTACGCCGCCTCATGTTGGTTGAGAGATGAGGAACATGTTTGACAAAAGAATTAAATATATAGGGCGATCCGATCCGATCCGATCCGATCGTCAGTGTGTAGCACTTCTGAACAGCTTCCGCTGTAGCCAAGTCTGAATCATCCTGTGCCGACATTTGCATGATGCATGAACTCGTTCGGAGGAAAAGCAAAAAAGAAAGTGGTGGCTGCTGTTGACGAGACGAGACCAGACCCGGCCAGATCGGAGCGCAAAAGAAAGGTTCCAAATTCTCTCTCCAAACTTCATTGTTCACCTATGACATCAAATCTCTCGACTCATACATGGAACACTAAACATGGGTAAATAAAAAAACTAAGTACATGGTTTTGATGTACACGACAAGACGAATCTTTTGAGCCTAGTTAGGTCATGATAGGACAACGATTACCACAAACAAACGAAAAGTGCTACAGTGTGTTACAGTATCCGACGTGACATTTTCACTAAACTTCACATTCTCTTTTCGGAAACTAAAACGGCCCCAGGAAAGAAACCAGAGGACACGTCGACCGATCCCTAGGCCGGCCGGCCCGATCAAGACGACGACCATGCATGTGCCAATCGATTTCGTGATGAGCTTTGAATTTGCGGTGGGGGCATGACGGTGGCGTAGAAACACACTGCATGCCGGTGGCGTAGAAACACACTGCATGCCGCATGCATTGGGAGCTGTTAATTTCAGTGCAGTGCTGTAGCGACATTGCAGAGAAGTTCAAAAGCAAACTTCCGGGCAGTTTCCCTTCCATTCCTCGATCTGTTCATAGCTTGTTGGACTTGGTAAAGAATGCCATTCGACCTCGACAGCGAATAAGCCGTCATCTTTCAGCGGCAATGGTGCAAAGAAGCACTCACTCACGTGTTGACGTGACAGAGCGAGCGAAACACAGTGTTCAGCTGGTCACCGCACTGCGCCGTGATTCGCTCCTACGGAGTACACGCGAGGCACTGGGCGCTTGATGTCGGTAATTAACCTAGTCGGCGTCTGCCCCATGCGGGCCAGCACGTGTGACAGCGTCGATTCGATTGACTCATCAAATTGGCCAGTTCCTGCGTCGTCTGTCGTCTCTGATGGATCGTATCATGCCTCGCGTCTAGCAACGGACACAAAATACGAGTACGCGCGTATAGAATTCATATACGTGTGTTCATAAAATAAGTGTATGTATGTGTTCGCTTGTGTTTATACCGACCGAAAAAAGAAGAAAGATTTCCCGCAAAATAAACTCGTTCAAGCCCGTCCCCTCCCGACGGCGACCGTGTGTTCCATAGACCTCCGTCGCCGAGGCCATCATGCATGCCCGATCTTGTCGCACGGCACATTGAGGTGGTGGCATCATTTGCCAAAAGGGATCGGAGCCGGTCGATGCATGCCGTCGTGGGTTTTAGCCTGCTCGAGCAAACGCATGCATGTGCAGATGTGCAGGTCGTCGCCGAAGCTGTGTGGTCACGCGCAGTCGTTAACAATCTTGATTCTGATCCCCGCGTCCCAATGAGCAATCTACGACTACGGCTGTGTTCAGATCCCGTCAAATCACCAAATTTTTCAAAATTCTCTTTCCAAACTTCACTATTCACCTATCACATCAAATCTCTCTCCTCATGCATGAAACACTAAACGTGGGTAAATAAAAAAAACTAATTATATGGTTTTGATGTACACGACGAGACGAATCTTTTGAGCCTAGTTAGGTCATGGTAGGACAATGTTTACCACAAACAAACGAAAAGTGCTACAGTGTCCGATGTGACTTTTTCACCCTCTTTTCAATCTTTCTCCAGGAACTAAACACCCCCCTCCTCTTCTTCTTCGGGGTCAGTCTCTGACTCTCTTCTCTCTTCCGTCTTCCCGCTCGCTCACACACGCCTGCGGCCTGCCTGACACTTACTGCAGCCTCCCTGGCCCTGCTGTTCTGCGAGCCGTCAGAGGATTGCCTCCTCCTCGTCTTCCTCACTCACTCCCCGTCTCTGCTCACCCGTGGCGTGGCGGCGTCACGCTTTATAAGAGCACGCGGCCGGCCGGCCGGCAACCCACTTGCTCACCACGCCATCGCCACGAGTAGGAAGCTTTTGCTTCCGCCGCTGCCGCTGCGCCGGTTGGAGAGGAAGAGTAGAGGGACAGTGAAGAGAGATGGGGATGGAGATGGAGATGGAGATGGAGGCCGGAGGGGTGGAGGTGGAGGAGGGGGTGACGAGGGTGCTGCTGGTGGACGACTCCCCCGTCGACCGCCGGGTGGCGCAGCTCCTGCTCAGCAGCGGCTCCTGCGCCGGCTCATTCCACGGTCAGACACCTACAGCCGCTCTCACCCGAGCTCGTCTTTGGATTTGATTTCTTGTTTTTCTTTGATTCGTTCATTCATTCATTCCTTCGACCCCTCCCTCGCGCTGCCAACTCGAATGCTTCCTCTGCTTCTGAAACTCTGAAACCACCACGCGTGCCATCGCATAGTCCAAGCGAATAAGCGATTCGTTTCTGGTTTCCGTTTGCTGTCATGGCTATCGTTTGTTCAGTTTGCTGCTATCTCAATTCGTTGATGTCGATCAGTGCTGCTCTGCTAGATTCTTTCTTACCAGCTCGTGTGATGATCGATTTGCCTGTGCAGTTATCGCCGTCGACAGTGCCAAGAAGGCGATGGAGTTCCTCGGCCTCAAGGACGGCAACGTCGGCAAGGTAACACAACCACCTGCCTACTCCATCGATCGCCATGTCCATTTCATTCCAGAATGCCCACAGAGCTTAGCAGCAGGGGCACAATTAGAGACAATAGCCAGCAAGCAAACCCGGCCGTTCCCGTGGCGGGCACTCTATGGAGCGCATGGGCGCCTGCGCCACCTGTCGGCGACCCGCCGGCCGGCGCCGCGCGCCTCGCCGTACCGTACGGCCCACGCGTCTGCGTGCGCATGCGCGCGCGCGTGACGGCTTCTGTTCTCCGCCCCTCTTTTGGGAGCAAAAGGCCGCGCCGCTTTTCATGGCGGTAAAAGGAAAAGAAAAGAAAATTAGGAGTAGCCTGCTGCAACCTGCCCGTCTCTCACAGCAGTTGCCCTCCGGTTCAGTGCTCTACTGCTATAGTATTCCAATTCCCCTAACATAATGCCCTGCTTAAGATAGCATTAGTGCCGCATTACAGGCAATGGCAGGGTTAAATATGACTCGACCGCTGTCAGCTCATGCCCTGTAAAAGCTCAGCAAGGGATGGGAGTAGGGACAGTAGGGTGTTCTGCATTTCTGCAATACAGACTCCAACGGAATCCTGTTCCACCCTTTTCTTTCTCTCTTTTTTTTAAAAACTTACTACTTTTACCTTTATTTCTGTGCCTCCAATAGTTGTTTAATCTGGAGTAGTATACGTTTGGTTTGGGCAAGCTGCTAAACCCGTGGCATTTTGTTTTGCAGGAGCAGCAGGCCATCGACATGGTGCTCACCGACTACTGCATGCCCGAGATGACCGGTTACGACCTGCTCAAGGCCATCAAGGTATACTGCAAAACCAGTCATTGTAGCAAGTGTTTGCTCCGTTTCTGCATTTCGTGTTAGTGTCTCACACGCTGCAAATAAACCTCACAGGCGCTGAACCCCCTCAAGCCCATCCCGGTGATCGTCATGTCGTCAGAAGACGAGCCCCAGCGGATCAGCCGGTAAGCCTCCCCCTTCGTCTTATCTCTCTCTTTCCACCATCAGTTTTTGTGCAAAGCTGCATTGAGAAAAAGGGGAGGGAGAAAGAAACTGAACTTATTAGGTGAGGTCCCTCTCTTAAACCTGAATCATACCTGCTCCAACAGCTCGGCCGTACAGGATGGGTTAAAGCTCGCCGTTATGTCAATGTTAGTATAACGGTGCCCTCAGTAGACGTCAGTACACATTCACTCGGCCCATGACTGTACCTGTACTCCTGTAGTCCTGTACCGGCCTTTCTCCCATTACGGCAGCAGCAGTAGTGCAGGACGAGACCAAGATTTCGTCTTGGCACGCGAATTCATGCACAATCTTGTCCATCAATTGCGCGGCAGAATTGTAGTACTACGATCCTGCAGGAAATGCTAACGAGTGTCTCCTCTCTCTTTTTTTTCGACTCTGAAAACAGATGCCTAAACGCTGGTGCTGAGGATTACATCGTGAAGCCCCTGCAGAGCAAGGACGTGCAGCGCCTCCGGAACTGCTCCACCGCCAGGCCCAACAACAAGATCCCCGCGCCCGCGCCGTGCGAGGCCGTGGCCAAGAGGAAGGCGCCGCCCTCCGCCGTCGCCGCCGCGTCGCCGTCGGGACGGCGGGCGAACCTCGCCGGAGTCGCCATGGTACGTCGGCCACTGCCAGTGCTCAGCTCGGCAGGATGCTTTGATTGAATTCAGTTGCAGCGAGGCTGATCGATCCGGTTTCGGCTTTCATTTCCATGTGCAGGTCCTGCACTCGTCGAGCGTGGAGCTCTCGCAGTACTTCCCGCTGCTGCTCAAGCTCGTCGTGCTGGCGTACGCCGTGGTGTGCGTGGGCGAGCTCCTGCACAGATGGTCATCGGGCGGCGCCTCCTCCTGCTCGCTCTCCCTCTGGTGTGCCTGACCAGCGACTGTATGTGCCTTGCATGCAGTGTTCAGAGCACTAACAGGAGACTGACGCAAATGCAAAATGAATCTTCTGAACTGAACCTTCTGCTG
>OAMR01000251.1:1671722-1700133 GCA_900205405.1 Echinochloa crus-galli | reverse complement strand
ACGAAAAATGGACATGAATGACGACTGCACAGATTGACCACCTGCTGAAAACAGCAACGAGGCTAAAACCTCAACCCTAGTCTTAACGGTGATGAACTCCTCTACACGAACGACCTAAAACATCAACAAAACAGGGGAAAAATACTTTCTACAGATGGGGCATGCCTCACCTAGGGTTCCCCCTTGGAAATGACGAGGGCAACGGCGAAGACGACGTTCCCGACGACGGAATCCCGCCGCCAACGAGACGGCAGCCCCGTGGATTGCCTCCAACTACATCACAAACATGGGGAACCACGATGAACGGCGAGGAAGATTGAAATTGAGGGGAACCAGAGATGGGAGATGAAGCCCAACCAATTTTTAGGGAGGAACGGCAGCGATCGGCGACGACGAGCCCTAATCTCTTCTTACCTCCCTTTTTCTTCTTTTTCTTCGGAGTACGGGAAAGAGGGGAGTGGGGGCGCCAGAGGAAAAAACACCGTGGGGGCGGAGGGTTTTGCGACGGGGAAAAAGAAACCGGCGTTGGGTTACTGTAGCACATCGCGGTTACTGTAGCAGTCTCCCCAAAAATAGCATCAAGTCTATTTTCGCGATCCAATCAGCGAATCTGACATGTGGCTAGTAAAACAGAATGTACTCGACGAGCTCTACGCATCTGTAGCCTCAGATGGTTCATCGGAGCGATGGATCAAAAACTCATTTTTTTTAATTATCCACTCTACGTCTTCCAACATACAAAGCGTATTTAGTTATTTTATGCGTACTGGGTGTCACAATGTAGTACCTGATTGGTCAGTTGATCAACGGAGATATAGGTTCTAGCCCCGTACCTTGGCTGTGTTTAGTTCCATGTCACATCATCAAAATTCTCAAAATTCTCTCTGTAAACTTCACTATCCATCTATCACATCAAATCTCTCTCCTCATGCATGGAACACTAAACGTGGGTAAATAAAAAAAACTAATTATATGGTTTTGATGTACACGACGAGACGAATCTTTTGAGCCTAGTTAGGTCATGGTAGGACAATGTTTATCATAAACAAACGAAAAGTGTCACAGTGCGCTACAGTGTCGGATGTGACATTTTCACCAACCTTTCCCTGGCGGTGTTCACTTCCCTGAAAAGGGAATGTGAATTTGGGTGAAAATGTCACATCGAACATTGTAGTGCACTATAACACTTTTCGTTTGTTTGTGATAATCATTGTCCTACCGTGACCTAACTAGGCTCAAAAGATTCGTCTCGCCGTGTACATCAAAACCATGTACTTAGTTATTTTATTTATCTACATTTAATGCTCCAGGCATGAGGAGAGAGATTTGATGTGACCGTGAATAGTGAAGTTTAGAGAGAGAAAGTTTGAGAGAAGTTTTGGATTTGAAGGGAAGTGAACACCGGCCCTATCTCTTTTTGAAACTAAAGACACCCTACTGTACCTGCAGGGCGATCGCCGACGCATCGCTCTTGATCCGAGGACCAGGACCAGCCACTTGCTTGTTTACTAGGATCGGCCGCACCCTACGACGACGACGACGCCGTACGCTCCGCCGGACGCGTCGCGCCAAGCAAAGACCAGCGCCACCACAGCGTCGGGCCGGGGCCGCAGCTAGCGCGATCGGACAGCTCGAGCCGCGTGCTGCACGATTCCTGACGGTGCCGTCCCGTCCCCTACGCTGATCCATCACGATTCACGAACGAACAAGCCCGTCCCCTCTCGCCGCGAAACCAACAGCTAGCGCGGCCGGCAGCGATGGGCACGGCACCACGGCGTCCACACCCGCGCGCGCGCGCATGGCAATGCCGGGGCCACAGGTAATTCGGGCGCATCCATGGGTCCCGTCCCTTCTCCCCGGCCGCCTGGCCATTTTTTCCTCGGTCGCTTCGGCTCTTTCTCCCCGTGTGAGACGGCGAGGGCGAGGGAAAGCGACGGAGAGAGAAAGACATGGCGATGCGTACGTGTGGGGGGCCGGCCGGCCGCGCCTGCGCGGCGGCTCCCTTTCGGGGAATTTGTGCCGCTCCACGGCCGGGAGCCCCCCGTCACGTGGGGGCCAAGGACCCTGCGTCTTTTGTGCCGGGCCGGGCGGGCTCGCGGAAAATACACACGCGCACTCTACTCCACATCTCGCTTTCCGAGAGTCGTAACGCCAGGAAATTCCCGCAGCTAGCTACAAACCGAAACGAAGAAAGGAAGGAAGGACAGACACCGGATAGATGAACACTGATCCACGCCACGCCGGCCTGTCACTCTTGAGGCTGATCGAGGGAGCCTGACCCGCTTGTCCTCCTCCGCGACTTAATTGATGAGCAAGCAAGCGGATCGGATAGTCATAATACGGAGTACGGAGTATGTGGACGTGCGGGGCTTGCACAAGGAAAATACGCACAGCGACCGGCGGCGACTTCCCGGTCGCGTTCGCGTCGGTCCATCGCGCTTTGTTCGCCGATCAATTTCCTCGCTCACCATCGCCCAATTATCACATCCATCCATCCAGGCGGACGTCTGCTACCTGTCCTGATTCGCCTAGCTCGACGCCGACTACACGGTTGGGCATCGAGTTCAATCTCGACGGGTCACGGCGGCACGGCACGGCGCCGTGCCTTTCGGTGCGCCTTGCGTAACAGAAATCATGTGACCCGGGCCGCCATGTGATGTGCTCGCTCTGGGGCACGGCGGCCTCATCCGCCCGGCCAGCGCGACTGACTGGCTGACTGGTCGAGGCACCGGAACAGCGCCACCGTACCCGCGCGCGGGGGGTGTGGCTGCGGCTGTTCGTAGGTCGCTGCACGGCGTCGGGAGCCACGCCCGACACGTCGGGGCCGGTCCCGTCGCACATGCCGCTGGAAAAAGGCTCGGGCATCGAAAAATGACGGTGTGACCGGGCTCTCACGAGAGACCTTGTCCCGGCCTTCGGTTATGTCTCGAGATCACCGTTCATTTGTCTTATCCGATCGTATTTCCAGCGTAGCTCTATTTTTTCTCCTCCGTATCCGAATGTTGGCCTGAACAGCGCATGCAACGCGTCGTACTGTATGCCAGGGAAGCGCAGGGGGAGTGGGAATATCGGAGTACGCACAGTTGTTCGAATTGACAGAAAGGTGGAGCGGACATAATCTAAAGTTGTTCGGTTACTGTTACCTTTTTGACTTTGATGTCCATGGTTATCCACTTGAAGCATGATAGTGGGTGGCAGGTGAGGGTTTTTATATATTTTCTTGGGTTATGTGTGGTCCTGAATTAGCCACCGTGACAATAAGGAGAATGGTGACTTTTTAATTGTTAACCGGTAAAGTATGCGTGGACAGCAAGGCTCGGAGAATATTTTATTTCATCGACTCTCAGCAACTGTGTACCTAGATTTTTTTGAAAAAGTAACTATGTACCTGGTTTAAGAGTGGATACATATTCACAAAAGTTGATCGGCTCTTTGTGCGAAGTACTATTTAAATGTTTGGTTGTTGTTGGGGTGTGTTGATATTATATTTTTTATATTGTTTATGGTACATCGTCTCAACCATTCTTACATGTACCTCATTAAAGATTGGGTACAACTTCACGATATAAGGGTACACGGTGGTCAAGCATGATTATGTTAATCTTAATTATATTATTCTACTGGTTTATATTAGGGTCGGAATGCGACTATCACTGTTACTGGTATCGGGTACCTACTCGAGCTTGGGTACCGGTATTTACTTGTGGCACAATAAATCCACTTAAAGATTTGTTCTAAATATAGTCTTTTGACTGCACAAGCGCAATCAAGATTGAAATTTGTTAGTCTTCGTAAGTGATTGAATTGAAAGAGAAATGTTATGCAGCAAATATGACAAAAGAGATCACTGAATCTGATTTGACTACACAACAATTTTATAAATTTATAATCATTAGTACCATTTACAAAGTTCGAACGGGCTAAAGTTCAGTTATTCAACAAAGAAGGACGATAAACACAAGAAGGGCCTGAAACAAAAGAAATAATACAATACTAATTCAGTAACCACCGTTGTTGATATAGATCCTCGTAGCAAATGTAAACAATCAAGAAAAATCACTCCAAGAAGAAGAAACGAGCTGGTTGGATTAAAAGTACTATTACCAGACACACGGAAGAAAACGAACGCAAATCAACTTTCTTTAGACACCGGACAGCGGCTCAAGCGATTCTACCAGCAAGCAAGGGAGATAGCATATTTTTGGGCTGCCTGCTTGATTCACGCGCTCAAATATAATTTCTAACATAAAGAAATCATCATATAAATGAATCACTTGTACCTAAAGTATCCAATAGTATAGAACACATAGATCAATCGCATGAATGAGAGGTACATAAATTTTTTCAAACAAACAACCTCATCCACTCAATAAGCCATCTCCTCAAGCACTCGAACAGCAGGCCGGACTGCCGGAGTAGCTCCGTAGTTGGGTCATGGAGTTGACCGAGCTTGCGCGGGAGATGCTCTGCAAGTCGCGGCGCGAGGCATCGTCGTGGCCTTGGACGGGGCCAGGAACTTCGCCAAGATGGACAGGATCTCGTACCGGCCGCGGAAGACGACGATTACGGAGCTGCCGCCGCCGTTGTCTGTGGCCACGGCAGAGGTAGGGGACCGACGGGTGGCGGAGCGACATGTCGACGACGGCGCCCGTCCCCGCGAGCACGCGGATCCCGATGTCGCGGTGGCGCGTGAAGCCCGCGGGCGCCCGGGCCACGTCCCCGCCGACGGAGACCTCAAGCACGTGCGGCCGCATGGCCGTCGCGGCTTCGGCTTGTTCTTGGACACCGGCGGCCGCAGCCTCCGCTTCCCCGTCTGCACGCTCGCCCCTACTGCCCCTCGAGTGCCGCCGCCGTCGATGCTGCCGCCGCCGTTGTCGATGCCGGCGTGCTCCTCAAAGGCGGCGCGAAGGTGGCCGCCGAGGCTGCCCCAGGCCTAGCGGAGCGGGCATGGGCATGTCGCTGGCTGTGACGGGTGGCCGAAGAAGGGGCCGGCGAGCATGGCCCCCACCGCGGGCTATCTTGCGGCGGCCGGTGGTCGGCGGCGGCGGGGAGAGATGTTGGGTGGAGAGAGAGAGAGGAGAGAGAAGGTGAATCGTTCAAATAATTTTGAAATGAGGTCAGAGACGAGGGTGTTGTTATTATATCCATCTTACCCAACGGCTACATATAGTAGAATACATGTCAGACCCACTCGATTCAAAACTTTGGTACATAAATCGATGTCAGACAGAATATAAAATGTAATGTATTCCTAACGTATACATAACACGTCGGTACACGAAGTGACTTAATACGCTGGCATTGACACGGACTCGCGTCGGTACACGAAGTGACTTAATACGCTGGCATTGACACGGACTCGCGTCGGTACACGAAGTGACTTAATACGCTGGCATTGACACGGACTCGCGTCGGTACACGAAGTGACTTAATACGCTGGCATTGACACGGACTCGCGTCGGTACACGAAGTGACTTAATACGCTGGCATTGACACGGACTCGCGTCGGTACACGAAGTGACTTAATACGCTGGCATTGACACGGACTCGCGTCGGTACACGAAGTGACTTAATACGCTGGCACTGACACGGACTCGGATCTCGAAATGCCAAACAGTACAGCAATGGAGGTACAGGATAGAATCTATCCTGGTACTACAGTAGTACTTAAATCTTCATTCCTCGGGCATCCGATCCCCTTTCCCGTGCTCCCGTCCTGTGTCGGTTGGGTCGCGTCCAGCTCCAGCATCTCGCGGCCGTGGCAGCTGCTGCGGGCGCGCGTCAAACCGCGACGAGCCAAATAATAGCTGTACTGGTCACTGCTCAGCCACGGCGCGGTGCCGTTTTTTGAGGTAGATGCCTGGCCGGGACAGGCCACCCGGGGCATGCGCCTCGGCCTGGGTCCCCCGCGTCGTCGTCGTCGCCGGCCGGTGGACGACGCCGACGGGGTGAGCCTTCACGCGTCCGGCGCCCTCGCTTTTGCGCTCTGGCTACGAGAAACCACAGGCCAGCGCGCACGAGCACGGCGAGGACAAGTTTGGTTGTTCCCATGTGATGGACCTACGGAGTACGGAGTATACTGTAGTAGTGGGAGTATACGTACAAAACCTGGGTCATTTTGGATCATTATTAACTGCAAATAACCGGTAATCTCACTTGTCGAGAAGTCAGATAATTTTTTTAACAAAATTTATATAAAATAGAATTATTTTTTATCAAATTTATAAGAAATAGCATTAGCATTTATGTTTCTAAATATACTTAGTTTAAAAAATGTTCTATAATTAATCTACTGGGGAAATTATTTATAAATCTGATTACATTTGAAATTATCTGACTTGCATCAAATCAGAAGAACAGCTATTAATACTTGCATCGGGTCGTTGTCTGGGATTTATGCAGAATTCAATTCAATCCCGACGGAATTTCGGAGTTCTTGCTAGACGCAGCGGAAGGAGCAATGAGATCACGTTCACAGACACGGTCCAGCGGCGTGGTGTACTATCCAACGCCCAACGGGCAAAGACACACAGGCATGCACGGTGTGCTATCCAACGCCCGACGGGCAAAGACACACACAGCCATGCCCATGCACATCGTCACCAGCCAGGCAGCCACCTCACTTTCACTCATCTGTCTGTCTGCTGTCTCTCTGCCCGATACGTGAAGGAAAAAAATGCAGCACCCAACAGACGTTAATGCCGTACGCTCGGCATCAGCGTGCTGCGTGCGATGCACTGCGCTGCACGAAGTGGCTTTTCAGGCCGGGCTGCCCCGGCCAACGCGCCACGACTTTCACTGTTGCCACCAGTAGCCACGCTGCCGTTAGGCGCAGAGCGCAACAGCGGTAGATGATGGACGATGCACATGAATTCTCTCTCATCTCTCCCCCTCACCATCCCATGCCTGTGGGTCACGCAACCTCTCCTTTTAGGTGAATCCGCTTGCCGCCTGCCAGCGTGCACCGTGGCGGCTCACAAGCCAACTACTGTGCGGCCGCACTGTCGCAGGGCCAGCCTGATCTGCTGCGCACACAGTGCATGGGCATCAGCGGATCAACCCGTGCATGCATGCATACGGCCAGTCCACTGTAGCTGGGGCGTTTCTCCGTTCCTTTCGCTTCCCTTGTCCCCGCGTCGACCGCTGGCTTGTGGACCCCGCTGCTCAGGCCTAAATTAAACCTTAACCCTGCCGTGGTCGGTAGGACCAGTCCGTGCAGCCATCGATCCCAGCAGCAGCAGCGAGTAGCCGGCCGCATGATGGCGCACAGTGGCAGAGAGCATCAGAAGCAGCAGCAGCAACACACACCCCTGCCGCATCGCCAGGCTAGCCAGAGGGTATCCCATAGGGCGGATAGGGCCTGAGCCTGACTGCTCCACACAATCCTGGGGCCTGCTGCACCCACCTGCACGCGCAGGGAAAAGTGAAAAGAAGAGCAGTACTCGTACAACAAGCGGCACAGGCAGACGGGCACAGCAACGGATCGGACCAAGCAAGTGGAGCGGTGAGTAGTGGGTGGATAGGGGCGGGGCATCGATGCAGATGCAGGGCTGTTGGCAGCGGCAACAAGATCCGTGGGACGGGACTGTGCGGGCCGCGGGGGCCAGGGGTTGCAGTGCAGCAGTGGTTTGCTTGCCCCTGCCGCCCCCTGCAAACCCTGCTGCATATGCGTGGTCGCGCTATGCCTCTGCGATGCCAGAGCACCTCAAAAGTGCTGGCCGGGGTACGGATAATCACACCAAAAAGGCAGGCCTACGAGAGAGAGAGTGACGGTGGCAGCTGCCGTGTGTCCCCACCTCATGGTTGCCGTTTGGCGATCAGGGGCCCAGCTGCATCGCTGGACTCTACAGTGGCGGTCACGCAACATTTTTCCCACAGAGTAGAAACCCATGTGGCCATGTCATTTCCCTCAGATATTGGCTAGCCACACCTCCACAATTTCGTTTGCATAGCTACGCCATGCCTGCTGGAAGGAAAATTTAGCACCAAGACACCATATAAACATGATATTTTCTATGGACATTATTCAACACCGAATTTGCTATTGGACACCGCTCGTTTGTGTATATTTGCCGAGAGACCATTAAAAGAATAAAATATTTATTTATTGCTAGAAAGGAGAGACCACGAAGAGAATAAAATATTCATTAGTCTAACTTATTTCTTGTTAATGATATTCAGCCAGTCGATTTTTAAGAGAAGAGCTAATTCATCATAAATCTAGTTATACTTATCAAAAATCATAAATCTAATTATATTAATGCTCAGTTGTAAAATTGCCAATGGAATTTTAACGAGTAGTGAAAGCCAAAGGCGAGTAGTTAAAACAAATTTTAGGCTCGATTTACTTCCATAACTATTCTTTTGGTCCGATCCAGCCCCTAATGGAATGTAACTTTTTTATCTCCACCTAGAAAATTAGTTTAAATTTTAATTTTGTGATAGCCTGTAGAATATGATGCCTTATTTTAGGGAAAATATATTTAGACTTTTCCATGATTATTTTTAATTTTTAAATATTTAATACAAAATTGATCCTATGGATGAAAATTGCAAAGAAAATAATTGTGAAAAAAAATCATGTTATAAGTTATATATAAAAAATTGAACATAAATTCAACTTATCAACGGATAAAGAAAAAAACACCAATCTGATTAGTAGGTAGATTGATCGAACTAAAATGATTCGGGGAAGTAAAATGAACCTAAATTTAGTTCAGTTGTTAAATTAACAAAGTTTATATGTTAGGGTAGTAACGTGGATGCTTTCTATTATTACTTCTAGCACAATCCGCAAATAGAAACTTTGTCATTACGGACGAAGCTACATGTAATGTAACCATCTTTCAGCAGCACCGATAACTTGCTTC
This sequence comes from Echinochloa crus-galli, assembly GCA_900205405.1. Lineage (NCBI taxonomy): Eukaryota > Viridiplantae > Streptophyta > Magnoliopsida > Poales > Poaceae > Echinochloa > Echinochloa crus-galli. Next base: position 1,691,263 of record OAMR01000251.1, on the reverse strand, counting down.
TAATCCAACTTAACTCATCTAGAACATCGTACATTTGCTCCATATAAATTACAAATTACTATATAGTTGTAGTGAGACTTATCCCGATGATAATTTGTTCTGCGTCCACTCCTATATTTTCTAGGCTTGAAAGCTAGTTAAGCATTTTCTGTTTGTTGGGTGGAACTATGACAATGATAGGATACTCGTTTAGAGTGTCCCTTATGATTTGCACTTGGGACATTTTCACACATATATATACCAAAATACCCGTAATGTTGGTTAACTTAACTCCAATATGCATTTTATTCAGAACTAATTATAAGTGTTGGTGTCTCACATCTCCTACATGTTTTTCACCCAAGCTGTACTTTATTCAATGTCCTTTTTAAGCTACACGGCGAAGTGGCTAAAAACGAAAGGGAAATAAATATTGTGCATGCTTTTGGTGATCACAAGTATATAGAGAATATTATGAATGTAAGAAAAACATGAAAATTTACTCCACATAATACTATAATTTCAGTAGAAAATATTGTAAAGCGAGATGTGCCTGAATCAATTAACCCTAGATTAATGCTAAATCAATAGAAATGTATAGGACATTTGTCAATTAATCCTAAATCATATAGGATTCATGTAGTATTGGTATCCCATTTAGGCAGGCACGGGTTAATAGATTAGTTGTCCTTCAGGGAGTGAGGGCTGTAGAATGTGGATGGTAGCATGTAGAGTGTAAAACATTGAAAGTGTCAAGATGTCGTCTACCTAACCGAAGTTGCGAGTTTTCTATCACGGCTGTGTGTTAGGGCCATGTTCGGCTGGTAGAGTAAATAGTGATCGGCTGGTAGAATGAATAGTATTGTGTGAGAGGAGGTTAGTTAAAATAAGCTAGCCGAGTACTGTTCATCAGACCAGCCGAACAGGGCCTAGATGGTGAATAGGGGGTGGGAAATTGGGTGTTTGGGGTAACGTCGCAATCATTGCGCTATTGTAGCATTTCGTTTGTTTGTGTGAAAAATTGTCAAAAATTGATTAATTGGGCTCAAAATATTCGTCTCGTAGAGTACAACTGTACACTTAGTTTTTGATTTTATCTAGATTTAGTACTCCATACATGCTATGCTATGACATTTTGATATGACATTTTGATATAAAAATGAAGGTCTTGTTTAGTTCCAAAATTCCACCCTTAAATTTATTATAAAAAAAGAAGATTCCCTATCACATTAAAATGTCATAACATGCATAGAGTACTAAATGTAGATAAAATCAAAAATTAATTGTACAGTTTTGTTGTACTCTGCGAGACGAACATTTTGAGCCTAATTAATCATTTTTGGACAATTTTTCGCACCTACAAACGAAATGCTACAGCGACGTAATGATTACGAAGAGACCTCGTACTTCTAAATTTGGCTACCAAATTTAGGATAATTTTTCACAAATATAAACGAAATGCTACGGTAGCGCAATGATTACGAAGTGACATTTTACTCGTAAATTCAACCTCCCAATTCTAACCTCTCCGAAATCCTGCTCTACAGTTGACTGAAAAGTGGTCACAAGTGACAACAGCCTCGCAGCGGGCCAGGCGGCGGCAGCGGCACCGCGGTGCGGCATGGTATTCCGTGGACTGCACGCGCCTTTATTCGCGGCGTCGGATTGGGGGAGGAGTGCGGGACCGCGACGACGCCGCAGGGCGCAGGCACAGGAAGGAAAGCGAGGGCACACAGCACAGCACGCTGGGCCATCGCCCCGGCCGGCGACGATGCGCGATGGCCGGCCATGGAGACTGCAGTGCCGCGTGGTCCTCCTACCACGGGGCCGCCGGTACAGGGGCGAGGTAGCTGGGGCCCCGGCCGTGCGTTCCCCTGCGATCGCGCTGCGCGGCCAAGAGCGCTCGCTGGGTAGGCTATACCCTGCTCACCCTCACGCCGCCCGTGCACCGTGCATGTCATGTGTAGGCTCTGGTAGTCTGGTCCACCCACCGCCCGTTGCCGCTGGACTGTAGCGTTGACGCCATCGCGTCCGCACACAGGGCAGCTGATTTTATTCAGAACTAATTATAAGTGTTGGTGTCTCACATCTCCTACATGTTTTTCACCCAAGCTGTACTTTATTCAATGTCCTTTTTAAGCTACACGGCGAAGTGGCTAAAAACGAAAGGGAAATAAATATTGTGCATGCTTTTGGTGATCACAAGTATATAGAGAATATTATGAATGTAAGAAAAACATGAAAATTTACTCCACATAATACTATAATTTCAGTAGAAAATATTGTAAAGCGAGATGTGCCTGAATCAATTAACCCTAGATTAATGCTAAATCAATAGAAATGTATAGGACATTTGTCAATTAATCCTAAATCATATAGGATTCATGTAGTATTGGTATCCCATTTAGGCAGGCACGGGTTAATAGATTAGTTGTCCTTCAGGGAGTGAGGGCTGTAGAATGTGGATGGTAGCATGTAGAGTGTAAAACATTGAAAGTGTCAAGATGTCGTCTACCTAACCGAAGTTGCGAGTTTTCTATCACGGCTGTGTGTTAGGGCCATGTTCGGCTGGTAGAGTAAATAGTGATCGGCTGGTAGAATGAATAGTATTGTGTGAGAGGAGGTTAGTTAAAATAAGCTAGCCGAGTACTGTTCATCAGACCAGCCGAACAGGGCCTAGATGGTGAATAGGGGGTGGGAAATTGGGTGTTTGGGGTAACGTCGCAATCATTGCGCTATTGTAGCATTTCGTTTGTTTGTGTGAAAAATTGTCAAAAATTGATTAATTGGGCTCAAAATATTCGTCTCGTAGAGTACAACTGTACACTTAGTTTTTGATTTTATCTAGATTTAGTACTCCATACATGCTATGCTATGACATTTTGATATGACATTTTGATATAAAAATGAAGGTCTTGTTTAGTTCCAAAATTCCACCCTTAAATTTATTATAAAAAAAGAAGATTCCCTATCACATTAAAATGTCATAACATGCATAGAGTACTAAATGTAGATAAAATCAAAAATTAATTGTACAGTTTTGTTGTACTCTGCGAGACGAACATTTTGAGCCTAATTAATCATTTTTGGACAATTTTTCGCACCTACAAACGAAATGCTACAGCGACGTAATGATTACGAAGAGACCTCGTACTTCTAAATTTGGCTACCAAATTTAGGATAATTTTTCACAAATATAAACGAAATGCTACGGTAGCGCAATGATTACGAAGTGACATTTTACTCGTAAATTCAACCTCCCAATTCTAACCTCTCCGAAATCCTGCTCTACAGTTGACTGAAAAGTGGTCACAAGTGACAACAGCCTCGCAGCGGGCCAGGCGGCGGCAGCGGCACCGCGGTGCGGCATGGTATTCCGTGGACTGCACGCGCCTTTATTCGCGGCGTCGGATTGGGGGAGGAGTGCGGGACCGCGACGACGCCGCAGGGCGCAGGCACAGGAAGGAAAGCGAGGGCACACAGCACAGCACGCTGGGCCATCGCCCCGGCCGGCGACGATGCGCGATGGCCGGCCATGGAGACTGCAGTGCCGCGTGGTCCTCCTACCACGGGGCCGCCGGTACAGGGGCGAGGTAGCTGGGGCCCCGGCCGTGCGTTCCCCTGCGATCGCGCTGCGCGGCCAAGAGCGCTCGCTGGGTAGGCTATACCCTGCTCACCCTCACGCCGCCCGTGCACCGTGCATGTCATGTGTAGGCTCTGGTAGTCTGGTCCACCCACCGCCCGTTGCCGCTGTACTGTAGCGTTGACGCCATCGCGTCCGCACACAGGGCAGCTGCAGCCCGGCCTCTCCGGCTAGCTGCTCTCTGTTCAGCTCCGATCCATCCCACGGCGCGGTCCATGTCATCGGCACTGTCACGCACCACAGGTCTAGCTCGTACGTGCGGTAGCAGTGCGCTGCGCACCCCGGGACGAAGGGCCCGTTTGGATACTCATTGCTAAAGTTTAGCACTTACTAAAATTTAGCAAGTTAAAGTCTAACTTATTAAACTTTAGCAAGAAGGTGTTTGGTTACCTGTACTTATAGATTGCTAAAGTTTGTCAAAAGTCAGATTTGCCCCTGCATGGTCCCCTCCTCCTTACCTTGGATGAGGAGAGAGAACGCGGGTACCAATGAAAAAAGTGAACTTTAGCACATTTTAGCAAAGTTTAACACCCCTTTCATGTGCTAAAGGTTTTGAGGTGCTAAAGTTTAGCAAATACTTTTAGCAATTCATTAGTAGGGATGTTTGGGTACTCTATTGCTAAAGTTTAGCTAAAAGTGTTGTGCTAAACTTTGGCACAGTGGATACAGACACCCCCGAAGCAGGCCGGGCCGCCGGCCATCACTAGGCCCCGTGTCAAGGCACTGTGCGCGCACCGCTAATCTAGCCTCGCACCTTTTTCTCTAGCTGGCTGACGACTATGCGTTGGATGGATCGACGCGCCGTGCATCGATCGCCACTGCATGCATGGGCAGGCACACCCCATGTGACGACCCCGGGCAGCGGACTGTGCACGGGATTGGGAGGTCAGCCACGCCAGGCCGACAGCAACCGATGGCCGCTGGCGCGCGCACGCCGCCACGCGCTGCCCGTGCCACCCACCGGGGCGCCGTACGCGCGCCAGTGGCGCGTGTCCCGCGGGGCGCGTGCATGCATGGCATGGCATGTCGTGCCGTGGCATGGGCGCGCCCCGGCCCGGCGACGATCGGCCGGCTCCGCTCCGGCTCCATCTCCATGATGGCGCGCGGCGTCTGATTCGTGCGGGACGGGCGCCGTTGTCGGGGGGTCCTTCCTGGCGCAGTGCATGCACGCAAGGCAGGGGCTTCCATGATCCATCCATCCATGATCGGTGACACAGGGCGAGTACGTACGTACGCACACCTGTGTGGCTGTGTGTGGCGGGCACAGTGTGGCACGAATCCGTCGTCGTGCACGTTACTGTATTGATTGGAGTGGTACGGCGTACCCCGGGGCAGAGCCGGCGGGTGACGACGCCGGCGCTGTGCCCCCACCCACACCAGGGTCCAGTCCAGTGCAGTCCAGTACCGCCCTTATTAGGATCGCGATCGCGCTGCATTATGGGGCGAGATCGCGACCGGGCGAGGACGGACGGACCACGGGGACCCTTCGCCACCGTCGTCGTCGACGACAGGGTACGAGCACACTGCACATGACAAAGGTGGCCGCGCTCGTGCTCCGTAATTGAGATGCCCGGCCAGGACAAGCAGCAGCCGATGGGGCAGGGAGGTGGACGTACTACGCGCGCCTTAACTCCCCCGCGATGCGATGGTTGTTGGAGCAGTGTTTCCCCATGTTCCTTGTCAATGGTCCTGACTCCTGACTACTCCGCCGGTCCGGCCTGGCCCCTGCTTACCCCTGGGGCTCTCGCGGCAGTGCGGGGCCGAGGCGGTGGCGGTACGCCGGCCATCCATTTACTGCCTGTTTAGCAGTCAGGATAATCACGCGCATCCCGTTGCCAGCCATTAATGCGCGCGTGACCTGGCCCCTTGGCATGGTTTACAGTTCAGTACGTACTCCGTAGTTCACTGCGCGCGCATCCGCACCGCACGGCACGCGGCGGTGGCAGGTGGACGGACCCGCGGAGGTATAGTACGATGGGCGTATACGTACAGCGGCATTACTCGCGTGGACCGTGCCACCGTGGTGGTCGCTCTGGTCCGTGTCGCGCCGCGCCGCGGCGGCGGGTCCATCGGCCCGTCCGCCGTGGGTGGGTGGGGATGCCGAGCCGGACGAGTGGGAGGCGGTCCGTGCCAAGGCGGACGGACCGGCCGGTACGAAGCCTTCAAGGGCGCGAGGACAAGCGCACCGACTGCACGCGCCGCGGTGGTAAATGGCGCCACTGCCCATCCACGTGTCTTGTGCGCGTACGTACTCCACTCAACTTCGCCAGTAAAAAAATAAAAAAGCAGTGCGGTGCCGCTTCTGCTAGTCGCCGCCTTGATAAACGGAGTGGTAACAGTAATAAACAAATGAAGTAACGGCAGTGGTAAAAGGTGGACACGCGATTCGCGTATCCAACTGCTGTTTGCCTCCGTACCACTAGCTATAATAGGTTCATTACCCATTTACCCTTTCCTAACCCCCCGGCTCGCGCAATGCGCATGGCGTGCGGACGCAGACGCTGCTGCGGTACCAGCGGCGCGCAGAGCAAGCAGCAAAGCAGATCCGGGTCTGCAGGGCATCATGGTCACGCACTTGGCGTTTCGGGAAGCGTATTCAAACCCACCCCACCCCGTCGTCGCCCGAGCACGGATGGCGCGGCCCGATTCAATGGCGGTAGGTCGCGCGGGCGCCTGCACCGCCTATCTAGGCACCTTAATTTGCACACCTCCCGTCCGTGCATTGTGGCGTTGAACGGCACGGCATCTAAAAATACTCCTTGCCCGTGTCTCCATGTCGCCGTGGGTCGGAGCACAGTACTCTATTCAAATGTGGCGGTTTGGAAAAGAAAACAGAGGTTTTCCGATAAAAAATTCTCATCAGGTGTATCGATACTCCACCCATTCATTTCGCTCTACGGAGTACTCCTAGGCGGGATAAATTTCTCTCGGGTGCGGGGAGATACAGCAAGAAAAAAAATCATAACTGAACACAAAAAAAGAAAGGAGAGGAAAGAGACAAAGAACGTCAATCTCCCGTACTAGGCAGGTAGGCCACCCTTTGCACGCTGGCCCACGCGTACCACCACCCAGCCCCCCTGGCCCCGCACACATCTCACATCACCGTCACGCCACCCAGCGAATCCATCGCCGGGCAACAAAATCAAGGAGAGAGAAAGGGAGAGGAGAGAGAAAGGGAGAGGAGAGAGAATGAGAAAAAAAACGTACTCCGTATGACAGAAAAAGAAAAGAAGCGTAGCGCAGACAAAGGCCTTTGCCCCTGCCTTCCTCTCCTAGCTCGTCGAGGGTGTTTAGTTCGTGAAGATGAAGTTTGGTAAAAATGTCGATTCAGACATTATAGTGTATTGTAGTATTTTTCATTTGTTTGTGGTAAACATTGTCCTATCATGAACTAACTAGGCTCAAAGATTTGCCTCATCGTGCACATCAAAACAATATATTTAATTTTTTTATTTACTTACATATATGAGAAGAGAGATTTAATGCGATAAGTGAAGTTTAGAAAGAGAATCTTGTGTTTTGAAGGAGGCCCGATAAACAAAAATCCGACAGCTTTTGTCCCCTTACAGCCCCCACCCACCCAACGTGTCTTCCCCGCACAGCCCGCGGCCTCGCCGTATATATAACTTCCCTCCCCACCCCTTCCATTTCCACTCCCCACCGCCTGAGGAACCAACGCCTCCGTCTCTCCGTCCATCTCTCCCCCCCCTTCTCGTCAACACCAAGGGCGGCGCCGATGGCCGTCCAGGCGCAGCACCTCCTCTCCCACGCCTTCCTCCCCCACCACGACCTCGGCCACGCCGCCGCCTTCCGCGCGCTCGAGGGCGCGGCGGCCGCCGGTGGCGGCGGCAACGTGTTCTTGGACGAGCTCGGCATCGCCGCCTGCGCTCCGGCGGGTGCGTTCGGCGACGCCGTGTTTGGCGGCGCGTCCACTCGCAGCGAGCTCACCTGCAACGGCGGCGGCGGCGACTACGACGCGCTCCTGCCGAGGAAGCACGCGCGCGTGGGCGTGGCGGCGGGGTTTCCGGAGTGCGGCGGCGGCTTGGTCCTGCCCCTGCCGGCGCCACCGCAGGGCCTGGCGTTCGCCGGCGACGAGCGGAGCCGCGCGGTCGGGTGCGGCGCGGCGTCCACCAGCGGCCGGGCCGCGGCCAATGGCGGGTGGGGGCCCGTCGCCGTCGTGCAAGTCCTGCGGCGCCGGCGACGCGTGCGTGCTGCTGCTGCCGTGCCGGCACATGTGCCTGTGCCGCGCCTGCGAGGCTGCCGCCGAGTTCTGTCCCGTCTGCGCCGCCACGAAGAACGCCTCGCTCCACGTCCTGCTGTCCTGAGGAGCGTCTACCCCGCCGGCGACGTTCCCGCGGCGGATGGGCTCGCCGTCTCCGGCAGCGTCGGATGGGCTAGTCGCGGTGCCCACAGCATGTCCCCGCCACGTGAGTAACGTGACCCTGGGATGCAGGGTGCTTTTGCTGGTTGATGCGTCCTTCTGTAGAAATGCTGGGAGCCGCAGTTTAGGCTAATCTGACCTTGTTACTGCTAATGGTCTCGACAGCGCTAACTTTTGGTTACTGTTCATATGGTATACCCTTTTGTTGTGTGGGAAGGATTGGATTCTGTTCATGAGGAGGAAATATCTCGCTAGGAAAAGCTATATATATTCTAGTACCTAGTTTCAACTCGACATTGACATGATCGTTTCTCATTTGTGTCAAACGCCTGCTCTGGTTCAAGTTGGATTCATTTGATGCTGTGATGCCAGTGTATACGTTCCCTTTTTCACCGCTGCGAAAAACCACTACGGTTGGGTACTCACGGCCGCCGCGCCCACGCACGGAAGTGGCGGGAGCGGGGGTGCCTCCTCTCCTCGCCGGATCGCACCGGCCGTAAAGCGCTGGTCTCCAGCGTGTGCGGGCAGGGCCAGCGGTGTCGCCGATAGCCCCTTACCGCATCCGCATAAATGGCGTGCGGTTACGCCCGGGACAGAACTTTGTCGGTACAAATTTTGACTCGCCTGGTGCGTGCGTCGTCACGCCATTCAAGTGAAGTCCAGACGTTGCTTTCGCCAAGTACCGCTCGGTAAACGGGACGTCGGTTTTTACCGCGCCCGGGGGCGCAGTGAATTCCGCGCTTGTGTACACGTCCCTCCTGTACTATTGAAGCCCGGCCAGTCAGTTCGCAGTGCGTACCTGTGCTTTCTTGCGGGGCTGTAGTTTCTTTCCGAAATTTTCAAAGAGAATTTTGGAAGTACTAAACGAAGTCTAAGATAAATAGGCCTTTGCCCCTGCCTTCCTCTCCTAGCTCGTCGAGGGTGTTTAGTTCGTGAAGATGAAGTTTGGTAAAAATGTCGATTCAGACATTATAGTGTATTGTAGTATTTTTCATTTGTTTGTGGTAAACATTGTCCTATCATGAACTAACTAGGCTCAAAGATTTGCCTCATCGTGCACATCAAAACAATATATTTAATTTTTTTATTTACTTACATATATGAGAAGAGAGATTTAATGCGATAAGTGAAGTTTAGAAAGAGAATCTTGTGTTTTGAAGGAGGCCCGATAAACAAAAATCCGACAGCTTTTGTCCCCTTACAGCCCCCACCCACCCAACGTGTCTTCCCCGCACAGCCCGCGGCCTCGCCGTATATATAACTTCCCTCCCCACCCCTTCCATTTCCACTACCCACCGCCTGAACCAACGCCTCCCGTCTCTCCGTGCATGGTGGGGGCCCGTCGCCGTCGTGCAAGTCCTGCGGCGCCGGCGACGCGTGCGTGCTGCTGCTGCCGTGCCGGCACATGTGCCTGTGCCGCGCCTGCGAGGCTGCCGCCGAGTTCTGTCCCGTCTGCGCCGCCACGAAGAACGCCTCGCTCCACGTCCTGCTGTCCTGAGGAGCGTCTACCCCGCCGGCGACGTTCCCGCGGCGGATGGGCTCGCCGTCTCCGGCAGCGTCGGATGGGCTAGTCGCGGTGCCCACAGCATGTCCCCGCCACGTGAGTAACGTGACCCTGGGATGCAGGGTGCTTTTGCTGGTTGATGCGTCCTTCTGTAGAAATGCTGGGAGCCGCAGTTTAGGCTAATCTGACCTTGTTACTGCTAATGGTCTCGACAGCGCTAACTTTTGGTTACTGTTCATATGGTATACCCTTTTGTTGTGTGGGAAGGATTGGATTCTGTTCATGAGGAGGAAATATCTCGCTAGGAAAAGCTATATATATTCTAGTACCTAGTTTCAACTCGACATTGACATGATCGTTTCTCATTTGTGTCAAACGCCTGCTCTGGTTCAAGTTGGATTCATTTGATGCTGTGATGCCAGTGTATACGTTCCCTTTTTCACCGCTGCGAAAAACCACTACGGTTGGGTACTCACGGCCGCCGCGCCCACGCACGGAAGTGGCGGGAGCGGGGGTGCCTCCTCTCCTCGCCGGATCGCACCGGCCGTAAAGCGCTGGTCTCCAGCGTGTGCGGGCAGGGCCAGCGGTGTCGCCGATAGCCCCTTACCGCATCCGCATAAATGGCGTGCGGTTACGCCCGGGACAGAACTTTGTCGGTACAAATTTTGACTCGCCTGGTGCGTGCGTCGTCACGCCATTCAAGTGAAGTCCAGACGTTGCTTTCGCCAAGTACCGCTCGGTAAACGGGACGTCGGTTTTTACCGCGCCCGGGGGCGCAGTGAATTCCGCGCTTGTGTACACGTCCCTCCTGTACTATTGAAGCCCGGCCAGTCAGTTCGCAGTGCGTACCTGTGCTTTCTTGCGGGGCTGTAGTTTCTTTCCGAAATTTTCAAAGAGAATTTTGGAAGTACTAAACGAAGTCTAAGTCTATTTGTAAAAGTGGTGGAAAAATATTTCCACCGCACGAACAGTAGCGAGGATTGAAGCTCGCGACCACGTGAGCGCACGCACGTCCGGTCAAAGTCACGCCCGCGCCCGATGCGGAGAAAAGATGGGGAGGAAACTATCGGGAAGGAACAGCAAGCCTGCCAAGCCAACGCAGTGGCGATTCCTTTCGTGCGTGCTGCGTGCACAAGCAGACATGCGGCACCGGACTGGAGAAGCAAGGAAAGGAAGTTGGGGTTAGCGTGTGGGACGGATAAGCTTGTTTCGAGTACTTTTACGCAGTGGTTATCTCTGCTCCGATCACGACTCGACGCGACGCGACACGAGCGACCTCGCCCTTTTGTCTTGACAGCATTGGTCTTTTTTCGGAGGACTCGGCACTCGATCGCTCGTGCTGACCGCTGACGGGGGCCAGGCAGGCACAGGCACTACGGGGGTGGAAATGAGGGCAAAGCGGAAAGGGAAAAGCGACGTGAGCACTTCGAGAACGCGCATCTCCACCCTCCCTTTCGAGCTTGCCCCCATCAATCACAGTGAGCCCGGCGGCCTCTGCACGCTGCAGCCTGCACTTCCATCGCTTGCTTTCCATCTCTGCGTCTGCTTGTGCGTCCTGTCCTCGGCGCCTTGTGAGGCGTGACATGTCAAAGGCAGCGGGGGCACGACACCGGACGCCGCGCGGCCGGACGGATGGACCGGTCCATTCCATCCATCGACGCCCTCGTGCCTCGATTTTCCCTTTCGCCTACGAACTACTGTATTGTACGGGTGTAGTAGGAGTACAGACTACGGAGTCAGCTGCAGCTGCAGTGCCAGCCTCATCAACGTCGACACCTCGGTTCTCGCCGGCTCGCCGCCCGTCGCCGGCGACCTTTTCTTTTACCGTCACGTCGTTCTCTGTGCACGACTCGTAGTAGCACAGAGGCGCGTAGTGTAGCAGGCGGCATCGAGCGTGTGAGATGAGACGAGATGAGATCACGCAGCGTTGCTTTTGTAGGTTTGTTTGTACTCCTTCCGCTCCATAATATAATCATTCTTTGATTTTCGTGCATCACGTTTCATCATCCGTCTTATTCAAAAATTTTATAAATATATTATTTATTTTGTTATGACTTGTTTTATCACTAGTTATACTTCAAACGTGACTTATTTGTTTTATATTTTTATAAATTTTTTTGAATAAGACGAATGGTCAAACGTTATATCTGAAAGTAAACAAATGATTATATTATGGGAACGAGGGAGTACCTTGTGCTTGTGATGACACTGCATTGCCGGAGTACTTTTACGCACAGCGCGTGTACTGTTCCTTGTCACCGGGGCCCGGCTCTTTCTCTGTGCTTGTGCCGTTGTGCGTGGTGAGTACGTTAACCAAAAACACAGCTGGGCGGTGTTCACTTCCCTTCAAATCTAAAACTTCCCCTAAACATTTTCTCTCTAAATTTTATTATTTACTATCACATCAAATCTCTCTTCTAATGCATGGAGCATTAAATGTAGGTAAATAAAAAAACTAAGTACATGGTTTTGATGTACACGACGAGACGAATTTTTTGAGCCTAGTTAGGTCATGATAGAACAATGATTACCACAAACAAACGAAAAGTGCTAAAGCGCGTTACCGTGTTTGATGCGACATTTTTATCCAAATTCACGTTCAATAAGTCGATAGGATAGACAAATGGCGTCTAGTCTACTTAATCCGTGGTCCCATGTGCGTAAAGGCGGGGTTAGGCTAATGGGATCTCTACGTGCGTGCATTAGCATCGGTACTTTGCGCTTTCGTACGGTCGGGTCGACTTGCTTGTATATGCGCGCTTTCGCCGCTTTCTGTCTGTTATATATACTGCCGCTTTTGTTAGTCGCACGGGATCATCACGTGACCGTCGATTCCATCCATCTCAGCGGCCTGAGATTCTTTTTTTCTTTTTTGAAGCATTCTTAAGATGAGATTCCGCTCGCGGAGTTTGCTGCATACAGCAAGCCATCCCGTGTCCTAAGGCATCGACATGTACTTTTTTTATTTTAGAATTATTGTTTCTGTATGAGCAAATCTTCGTCAGATTTGTTCAGAGGCAACCAACCAGACTTGTGAAAACATACTGTGCTACCTGCCAAGTGTAGCGGCACACTGCACCTCGCACAAAACCTGCTAAGATTAACGATCTTTGTAGAATTACACATGTTGATTTGACAGAAGATAGTGGGGTAACTTCACTGGCAAGAAGAAATAGTAGTTTAGCGGGAAATAACAACTTTATATGATTTAGGGGTAAAGAAAACTCTCAAGTGGAGTTTAAAGGGCTGGTCTCTAGAAGTTCCACACTGTTGGAGTCACACCACATTATTCAAAAGAAAGTCACAGCCCGGTTTGCATCTCATCATCCCGGGTTATCATAAACCGCGGAGGACAAAAAAAAGACTAAAAGCCTAGTAGTAGTACTGAAGAGAAGCTATCTGGCAAATTGGCAATGCTAGCAAGTGGCCAACAGTCATAGCCGGCACTTCCTATCTGGTCCGGACCGAATCCCCGCGATGCAGTGCAATGAAATGCCTGGAAAAAGCGGCATGTGCGCGCTTTTCCCCGCAAAGGAGAAAGGAAAAAGGCCTGCCTATTCGAGTGCTGGTGGGCCTCACGCCCGCCGCGGCGGGACTGGATTCTCAAATGGGCCGCCGTTGAATAATTTTGCGTGATGCGTGCCGTGGGCCCCGGCTCTCGCGGTAGGGAAAGAGCAGTCCGTATCCGCAGCAACTCTCAACGGTCGGTGCCCATCCGGCATCCGTGACTTCCTCTCTCTCTAAAAAAAAAGAAAGAAAAGAAAAGAAACCCGGCATCCGTGACTGCTCGATGATGCTCGTCTCGTCATCGTCTCGTTCTCTCTGAAAAAAAATGAGAAAAAAGGAGAGAAAGAAACCCCGTGACTGCTCCTGCTCGCTTTGGTGCTTTGCTTTCTCCATAGCTGCCCTGCTGGTCCTGCTCCAATGCCATGCCATACAAAGGTTCCATAGACCATTGTTCTTTCTGTGCCAACTTTTTCGCAGAGGAAGCAAAAGTAAGCATAGTTGTAAATTCCATTCCGGTACCGGCCGGAATGGCCGGAATGCCCCGTTCCGGTGCCTAAACCGGCATAGAAGGGCTGAAATCCCGTACCAGGTCAAATACCGGTCAATTCCGGCCATTCCGGCCGAAACGCCTGTTCCGCTCATTTCGGTACCGGGCTAAAACCAAATGATTGTGTTTTTATTTTCTATGTATGAGCTATGAAGTATGAAATATGGTTATGGTCAGGTGAACTTAATAAATTATATGTGAGTTTGGTAAAAATGTCAGTGTGATGAAGCGTAATTATGCCGTAAGTATATATTTATATGAATATTTATGTATATGTATATTCATATATTTTTAATATAATAAAGTCCGGAACGGTACACTGGTATCGGCCGATACCGGAATGTTCCGTTCCAAGAGAAAAACGGAATAACCTCCGGAATGGAATTTACATGTACGAAGAAGGTAACCCAATCATATATCACACGTACTCCGTAGGATGGAATTTAGCTAGGTTTCTGCCGATCGCTACGCTGCGCGTATGGTACGGATTTTTCTACAAAAGCGAGTCAACTCCCTGGGCACCGATCGATGCGCGTTTCTTGCAAAACTCGATGCGATCGAAATTATCGGGATAATAGCTGTATATGCTTTTTTTCTTCTTCTTCATCGATATGGTTGATTCGATCTTGGAACGCCCGGCCGGCGACGATCTGGTTCGATTCGCGAGGGGCACGGAATCGTCCGTAGCCCGAGCACTCGCATCGTGCTTTGCTTCCGGTTTATGCAAGTAAACACACGATCGGAAAAGATTATTATTCTCTACCTTAGCTCCGGCGGCCACTATCATCTGACCCCGACCGTACTTCACGATTCGTTTCGTGTAGCTTCCATTAATATTGCTCGGATATCTACAGTAGATGCTAGCTGGACACCGGCCGGCATGGATCCATCCATCGGCCTTGTGCTGATGCCTGATGGAGACTCGAGAGGCGAAAAAGAAAAGAAGTTCGAATGAACGCGAAAGAGATCGAACGCTACGGGGAGGAAATCTGGGAAGAATCCATCGATCGGTGGGCGTCGGCCAGGCGCAATGGGTGGGTGGATGGGGCCGAATAGTTATCCAAATGGAATCGTGTCGCGGCGGGGCACGACGACGACGGGCGGCCGGCCGGCCGGCCGGCGGCATTCTCGCCGCTCTTTGAACTTTGATGATTGCTCCCCGGGAAAACAAAGGATCGGATCGAGGTCGGAGTGGAACACATCATGCGTGGAACGAATAGGATCCTCTTGGGGCCCGACGCGGCGAGACTACGAAGCTCACCATCATTCGGCCTTGTGTGTCAATGGCATGCATAGCTTGGAACAGTGGAAAGGGGAGATGCGGCGAGACTACGAAGCTCACCATCATTCGGCCTTGTGTGTCAATGGCATGCATAGCTTGGAACAGTCGATGTACTACCTAATTAAAACTAGCTGAGCATCCGCGTCATTTCGGAGCTTATCAGCAGTGCATTTCCGTGGAAATTTCTATCCAACTTCCAAACGTGATCGGTCAGTTTACACGCCATGGTTGCTCCAGACACGCACAGGTCGCGAAAAGCAGCGGCGCGACGTCGCGATCCTAAGCTCCTACTAGGTAGCTAGCTAAGCTAGCATTATCGGAACAACTCATTACTCATGTGCCCTTTTGATGCCGTCCAAACCGGGGAAAATGAAATGCAGTGGGGGGAGGGATAAAAAGGATATATGAATATCATCATATGATACGAGTCCAGACCGGACGACACTAGTGGCGAGCACGAATATATCAGCCCACGCCCGGTGCAGCCGGGCGAGAGTGGAGGCGCTGATTATGTGCCCATATAGGTGGCATATTCCACCCAATCGATCGATCCATCGATCTCTCGGAAAAGATAAATTAAAGGAGGGAAGATAGATAGATAAAGCTATCTAGGGCGTTTCACATCGATGTGATCGTTATTTAGGTCCAGGCGATCTTTAGCCTATGGGATGATGAGAATTGAGAACCCGGGCCGGCCAGGCCAAAGTGGGAAAAGAGCACACTCACTCACTTGTGCACCTGGTGGAGCACCAGGTAGGACCCCATGCATGATGGCCTTTTGCCCTCCGCCGGGCTCTGACTGAAACGAATGAACAAACTAATCTCGTTGGCTTCGTTCTTTCCGGCCAAAAGTCGCTGCCAAAAGTGACATGTGAATATGTACTACGTTGCGTCGCATCTTTTTCCAACGCTCTCGTGCGTGCATATGACCCACGCACAGCTAGCCTAAAGAGAGGATGGCAATATGCGCAGTATAGATTGGCCCCGCTACACTTATGCCTGACCAGTCACCAACGCACCCACACACATCGCATGGGCACGCGGCTCGGCTCTCATCCGGCCATGATCTTTCGCTTCGATCAGATATCGGTGGTTACGTACGTTTTGGATGATGGAATATATCTATCTAGCTATCTATCCCTTTTATCTATCAGCTGCTGGACACTGCCAATCTAGCTAGATACGGAGCTAGGTAAGATATATAGCCAACGATGCCTGGCGGACCGATTGGTCGGGTCGCCTTTGGTTGGCAAGCCACAACGGTGGTGGTGGTGGCGGCGGTGCATGCAAGGATGGCCCGTGGCCGGCCGGCTTCCCTTTGAACTCAATTCCTTGCTCCTTTATTATCTCTTTGCTGTACGTGGACGGAACCTTTTCTAGGAAATGAGAATCAGTACGTGACAAATGCGCAATTTCCTAGGAGTGTTTTCTTTTTCTTCTTACGGAAGAAATCACGTGGCATCTTATAAATGATTTTATTAAGAAAAATAAAACAATTGTACCAAAAAGACCCTACTAGAAAAGAAAACTTCAATCAAATCTGATTTAGGTCCTGTTTGGATGTTGTGGTTTTGAAAAAACGTAGTATTAAGAACATGTAGTTTTAAAGGCCACAAGCATGCAAAATCAAAATTTAGAAAAAAGAGGTATCGAGTGGAGTTTCTACCCAAAAAAACCGCAATTTTGCTAATACTATAGCTTTAAAAACTACAAAGTCTGTAGCGTCCAAACACGTTGCAACTTTTCGAAACCAAAGTATTTTATAAAATCATAGTATTATTCTAAAACTTTAAAAATACTTTGTATCCAAACAAGGCTTTAGTCTTTTGTTTTTTCCGCAATCATAGATACTCTATCGAAGGTGGAAGTGTGGGATATGCACCCATATCACCGTACTCCTCAAAGTATCCCGCACTCATATGATCTGTCATAATGTCTCTAAGTGGAGGAATCTCTGGTAACTCAAGCGGTGGTGAAATAGGAGATGGAGGATCATTTGGACTCAAAACGGCACGCAGTTTCTTGAACTCATCACGAGTCTTCTTGTTTTCTATCCTCTGCTGCCTTATGTCAACTTGAACATCTCTTTGGCCTTTGCAAATGCCTGTGAACATAGATATGAACTTCTTAATAGGAGATGTCCTTCCTTCTGGCCGTGTGCCGCTGCCAGACCCAAACCGGTCAGACCGGTTTGCAGAACCGGTCAGACCGGTTCTGGCCTGCAGCGGTGACTGCTGCTGTGATGGCCCCCTTTGCTGCTCTAGATCAACTCTAGCTGTGGCATCTGTATCTGCTGGTGGAGGAGAAGGCATTCTAAACTTATGAGGCACAGGAGGGTGAATTGGCTTGTGTTGGGTGTCCTTTTGTATCTTCAAACTTGTAACCCTCTCAATAATAAACATGATGAATGGGCTATAGGCACAAATCTTCTGAGGACTCTCAGAAATAGTCTTGATCTCGTGCCAAATGAAGTCGGCAACACTAAATGGAGGAGTCTCCTCTCCAATCCTCAAATAATACATCAAGTTTCTCATGTAAAGTGAAATATCTGAGGTGTTGCCATCTCTAGGTGTGAGTGTCTTTCTAAGCAAACGGTAAAGAATCCCATAGTATGTGTAAAGACCACTCACTTTTCCCCAACTGCCATTTTGATCTCTAGGATACATGAATTTAATCTCAGATGGTTCCATAACTCCACGGTCATGTATCCGAACAGTGTCATCACTTTCATGGCCAACTCTAAGAATAGAAGCAAAGTCAGAATAAGTGACATGAAAGCGCTGACCTTCTGTCATCCAATGCATGGCTCTTTCTTGTGTGCCATCCTCTTGCTCAAAGTAGCCGAAGAACACAGTAGCATAGAACTGAGCAATGACTTCCTTGTTCCAACTATGCTTGAAGCCCATGAGATGCTTAATTCTCTTTTCAGAACATACTCTAATGATCTCATTGAACACTGGGTTGTCATGCTTGCTCATATAATCCCAATCCACATACTGTGCATCTGAGGTGATTTTGGTCTTTTTCATAATGGCTGTGGCATAGAAATCCTGCTGAAAAAGGGTCCAAAATCTGTAGTCGGTTGCCGTCCTATCCACACCAAGTGGACTAGTCCTCCTCAACCTCCTAACCACATCAGTCATCCCACTGGCAAGATAATCAGTGACTCTCCTGCTAGCTGGGCCAGTGGGTCGGCAAATCTCAAGAACAAGAGGGGCATTCTCATCAATATCATCATCAGCCACCTCATCCTCATCATGACCAGCATCTGCCATCTCCTCATCAATATCAACATCCGCCGGCTGATCATGGCGGTACTCAACCCTAAATGTCTCATCCTCAACCTCATCATCGGTGGAATTGTCCTCAACATCCACTTCCTCAATTTCCTGATCTGCTGCTGCTGCCCTCTTTGGCCTCCTAGGCCTCAAATCCCTTTCCGAGCTACTTCCTCCGGGTACATCAAACTTGCTCTTTTTAATTCTCTCGGCATGGGAACCTTTCGGCATCTTTTCTGTCCTTCCTGGGTCCACAAAGTGACACACAAAGTATCAATACCCAGGAGATAATTGATCAAAAGATTTGAATGGATAGAGCACATTCAACAAGATTTGATCCAACTCAGCACAAAACCGGTCAGACCGGTTCTAGGAACCGGTCAGACCGCTTTTGGTCTGAGCTGAGCCAACTCGAGTTGAAGATCAATTTGGACAGAAAAACATGATAAATGTGCCCAGAAACAGATTTGATCAAATATGGAGTTGATAAGAGCACCTAACAGGTTTTGGGGCAGCCCTGGGCCAAACCGGTCAGACCGGTTCTAGGAACCGGTCAGACCGCTTTTGGTCTGAGCTGAGCCAACTCGAGTTGAAGATCAATTTGGACAGAAAAACATGATAAATGTGCCCAGAAACAGATTTGATCAAATATGGAGTTGATAAGAGCACCTAACAGGTTTTGGGGCAGCCCTGGGCCAAACCGGTCAGACCGGTTCTAGGAACCGGTCAGACCGCTTTTGCCTGGGCTGAGCCAAAACAAGTTGGGGATCGATCTGGACAGATTATGATCTGGAATTTGAACAAATATTGCAATTCAAGCTATCCCTAGTCCATATGTGAGCTAACACAGTGCAAAACAGGGACTTGTGCCCTCACTGCCCAAACCGGTCAGACCGGTTTGCCAAACCGGTCAGACCGCTTTGCGCAGTGAGGGTGCAAATCCTTGTTGCGCAAAATGCAGCCAACCAAATTGATTCATCTCTTAGGGATAGGTTCCTAGACATGCCATAAGATGTTCTACCGAAGGGTTTTGACAGATATGCATTGAGCTCATAGATCGGGCGATGGGAAGATTTGAATACCTTGAGAACCAAGAACACGAGAGAGAAGATGATTTGAGTGCAACTTGATGGGGAATCCAATCAACAGCCTTGGGGCACTCCAAATCCGAAGAGAGATCAACTTTTCCTTGGTTGAAACTCCAAATCGCCAAAGGGGCGCCTTCTCACGGGGAAGAACAGGAGAGAGAGAGGATATGAGATGAATGGGTACGGTAGGAGAGAGGGAATCACGGGTAGACAGTAAAAACGAGTGACCCACCTCCCTGGGCCAAACCGGTCAGACCGGTTCTAGGAACCGGTCAGACCGCTTTTGCCTGGGCCTGTCTCTTATACACATCTAGATGTGTATAAGAGACAGG
>OAMR01000251.1:1638369-1668961 GCA_900205405.1 Echinochloa crus-galli | reverse complement strand
TTATGTTATATCTTTTAATTTTTTTAGTGTATGCATATTTATATATGTCCATTTTAGCTTAAAAACTATCGTGTTTATCAACTATACTTATATACTAGTGAACGATATATTTGTGTAAACTTATCGTGGGTTGCTATGTTTCGCCCGGGCTCCAAAGAATTTCAGGGTCCGCCACTGCATCTTCCCAAGGATCCTCCTCCGGCGTCGTCCTCTCTCCGCGGCCTACCCTCTTTCCCTAGATCGTCGTTCGCTGCCGAACCCTCTACGTACCCTCGTTCCATCGGTGGCCGGCACGCTCGCTGCCTGGGATCGCACGCGCGCCGCCAGGGATCTCCGCGAGCGAAGGGCACCCATCGCTCGCGGCTGCCCTTCACTCCTCTGCCGCCCGCCCTTCGCTCGCGGCCAGGCCGCTGCGGGCCACCCTTCGCTCGCGGCTAGACGCTGGTGGATCTCGTCATTGGCATCGGTAACCTCTTCCCCATCGTTAGGATCGGTACCCTCTTCCTGTCATTAGATTAGAGGACTATACATCATTACATATATATGTAGTTTCCGTGTATGAGGACGTAGTCTTGCTACTACTGATTGCTTGCTGTTGCTAGAGTACTAGCGCTTGTGCCTGTTAGTGTAGTAGTATAAACACTGATACGTGATTGTGAGCTTGTGCTGCCATCCATATATATGCTTATTGCCATTGTTTATTTCATATGATGATTGTTGAATATTATTTTACTGTCTATGGGTGATGAATGATGATTGTACGTGTAATTACTTTGAGGAATTGAGAGCATAATGAAAGAAGTCAAGATGCATTTGTAACTCTAGAATGTATTACTCAAAACTCACTAGAAAAATGAACAATTTGTTTGCATTTTCAGCTGCTATATACAATACAAAAGCATTTAGGCTAATTAGACATGAATTATATAGTAAAGATGCTACTTGCCAAGTGATAGAGGCCCCAGTTTTATGTTTTTGCTCGGGGCTGTAAAAATCTCAGGACCGGCCCCGCTGCCACCTGCTTAAGCTGCTTAAGTAGGAGGGTGATGCATTGCCTGCTCTTTTGATGTTGACGGTTAGTGTGGTGTAGGGAGGAATGCCAGGATCAGTTAACCTTGGAGATTGCAAAGCACTCGAGAAGATGGTCAAGAACCACGCCGAGAATGGGGCATCTACGGTGCCATCTATGCTGCGCCCAGTGGCGGATAGAGGCCTAGGGCCATTTGGGCCATGGGCCTAGGCGTGGACCGAAATTCTCCACACTGTAGATCAATGTAGCAAAGAAGCCCAACATTTATTCACGAACTGGCCCATGGAGTGGCCCTAGGCCTTGGACCAAATCCTGTCCGCCCCTGGCTGCGCCGGCGGTGACACTGGCCTATTGGGGAATGCTGAAAGGCTTAAAGGTGCGACATTGGTCAACATTCTGTGCAGCGGCTTTGCTCGAAAATATGTATAGCCTTGATAAATTGGTGGCTTAATTTGTTGTTGCAGGCAACCTGTTATCCGTCATTTGTGGAGAAGTTCACTGCAGAGGTGATCCCTGTGAACTTAAGGGTAGTGGTGGATTAAAATGATGTGATCAGCCAGGGTCCAGGAACAACAATTGAGTTTGCTCTCGCTTTGGTGGAATGCCTGTATGGAAAAGGGAAGATGAAGGAGGTTGCTGGGCCTTTGGTAAGTCATGACACTCTTTGTTGTGTTAAGAACATGGGGCTCCAAATAGCTGATTGTATGCCTTAATGAGTGTTGTTCACGTGGTAGCTAACTTTTGTTAATTTGCACCTATGTTAATTTGGTATCAAGCAATTACAATAGTGAGCTCAGCTATGGCTTTAACTTCATCCTCCGTAGCTAGCTGCCCTAACAACGATCGCCCAGCTGCTTCAAAACAAATGCTTGCTTTAGCTTAAGGAGACACATATATCTACCCACTAACCTTGCTTGGTTCTTTATTAAGCATAAAAGTCAAGCCCTAAAATACAGCTACCGCACCGTGCGCACACTACGTTACAAAAATCATCACTTGCAGGCCACTACCGGTGCATGTAGACCCTCTGCTCGAGTATCGGTAGCACACCACCAGTGTCGTTCCCTTTCAAGGCTGCTTTACCCTTTTGCAAAGATGTTCATAATTTTTTCTGTGGATCCGAGCACATCAATTCGGAATAGTTCGATCGATCCGAGCAAAATTCTGGCAGCCAGCAATGCGGAACGTTTCCTGCGTGCTACATGTGCGCGCTGTAGAAATTAAATTAGAATACGCCGATCAGATCGTCAGGGGCTGTTTTTTTTGGTTTGCAGTTTATCTTGGGCGATAATGCATGCGATTACGCACCCAACGTTGGACGCGTTACCGGCTCGATTTGGACGCTGATTATTCAATCATGCTCGGCATCAGATTGCTGTTGCGCCGTGGAAATTAAGAAATTGATTGGACGGGATTGCTCCGGGGTTAGGACACGCGGCGGCAGGCCAGGCTTTGGACGGGTAGAAGAAGTTGACTGCTAGAACCGTAGAGAGGCAGCGCGCGCGCTTTGGAGCGAGGCGGCTGACGGACGGAGACATGCTCTCCATTTAGTTAATTTTCCCTTGACCGTACCTGCTGATGAATTGCTGCTGATGGAGACGCGCAGTTATAATGCAACTCCTAATAATTAACTCTACTCAACGTATGGTCGGCTAAATAATTTTATCGCAAATGTTTTAGGATTGTTATTGTAAGGTTTGGAGCTGAGCACGCACACGTGTTGCTTACTACTAATTCCGTACCGGATTAGACCTCGGCGAGTACTGCAGTGCGATTAACAATAAAGCCGGGTAAAAGGATAAGTTGATCGGTGATAATTTCTAAATGTTGGTATGGTTGTGGATCAGACGATGATGGTCGATCGAAATACCGAACTTTAGTAATTTCGACTGCATGTCTGCATCCGGAACGTCGCTGACCATCTCAGTTTTGCTGCAGCCGGCCTACGTGGAGCAGGTTTAGTTCATCCTGACCTCTTTTTGTTTTTAATTCAAGGGGAACTAAACCAAGTTTTCAACTAGGTTCGGACTTCGGATACATCTGTACGTACGCTATTGGCCGGTTGTGTTCGTGATAAACTAGTTAGGCTGAGTTTGTCTTCTCGTAGCTAGTACCAATTATTAAACTAGAGTCTCTTGTCATTAGGCTGATTAAGGTGTAAACAATGGCAAGCTTACGTGATCAAACATGTTCAGCGCAACTAAGCAAACATCATATGGAGCTGGGGGATTGGACCATGGGGGCTGTTATTTGAGTTACAACTTATACTCAGAAAATGATTGTTTTCAGTCAACAAGACCACGTCCAGGGACCAGATTTCCGCAATTATATTGTTCTGCCAGTATTCTAGGATATCTTCTTCTACACCTGGCTCTGGAGTCTCGATCAACTTATGGTTTACATACCGAACGATATCATTTTTATTACTCCCTGCTAGATGATAATAATTATTTTCTCCTTTGGTGCGAGGAGATGATATCATCCTAATTAATCTATGCTATAGATTCCAACCACATAGTTGCTCTGTGGTACGGAATCACCGGTTGATCGAAATGTCAAGTTTTTAAAATCACTCTTGCTTCATGCACCTAGCTCCAAGCGGTAGTCTAGTTAAATCCGTTTGAACCCTGATGCTTTTTTTTTCCTTTTTTGCGAAATAAGCCCTGATTTCGACGTGTATGCAATATAATGGATGGACTGTAGTTCATCTATAGCTTGGACGAGCCACAAAGGCACTGCAACCAGCACCCCTCAAAGGAGAGGGGTATGGGGTATAAATACCCCACACAACCAAAACTAGCCGTTATAGCCGTTGGAAACCGGTCAGACCGGATTCCCAAACCGGTCAGACCGGTTTACGAACTATACTAGCCGTTACACCTGTCAGAGCTCAAACCGGTCAGACCGGTTTCCCAAACCGGTCAGACCGGTTTGGGGTCTTTCAGCACACTAAATTTCCAAGTGTATTTCTCTCAAGGCTATCTCACATGGGTTGATCTAATGAGCACTTTTTGGTGTATGCCAAGACAACTAATGTTGCATCCCTCTTGATAGTACGGCATTCCTAAACTCAAGATTAAAACAATAAATGGAGTCTACCACTTGAGCTTGTAGATCTTCCTTGATGCCATACTTGATCATTCTTCAACTTGAGGGCTTCAACAATTCATGTCTTGTTTGAGCTAATCCAATGTTGAGCTTCATGACTTAGAATTTTCATTGCATGAACAATTCATAAGCCATTCCATCATATGATCAATAAAAGATTAGATGCTTCGCATTGCTTCACTTGATATGACTTGATTGACGTATAGAACCCAAACTATAATGCTAGACCTTTCCACCAAGCAAGGTACCTCGGCTACAAAACCAATTTGCCCTTCACCTTGCTAGGAACGTCACTCGCATCTAGCTTGATCCCTTCCATCCTCTCTTGCCAAATTAAGCTTCGCTTTGCATTGCATCATCAATGAATAACACATTGAAATCCATGTCTTTGATTTGCTTGAATATCTTCTTTGGTAGATAATCTTGTCCATAAGCATCAATGCACTTGAGACCATATACTTATCAATAGAATCATGTCTCACTTTGAATGTAACTATTGCTATGGAACAAGCCCAAAGAAATTCCAATTCTTCAAATGACATATCCCACAATCTTTGACAAGTATCTTATCTATGAGACCAATCAATTTGCTTAACTCCTTGTCTCATTTGTCATTTCACTTCACTTGTCATTTGTATTGCTTACATGGTATGATTAACACTTGTTTGCTTTCTTCATTATTTCCTGCTCATATACTTAAGTAAACAAGTTAAAAGACTAATCATGTTGTCATCCAAAATCACCAAAACATATAAGTGCCTAGATGCACTTTCATATATAAAGGAGGGCAGGGGTCCCTAGTTCGGTATGTCCAACACGACATCAAGTAACACTACACGCGCAATACATTCAAGCACACATGACGTAGGGTATTACGCTATTCGCGGCCCGAACCTATCTAAATTGTGTTGTTCGTGTACTTTCGCTCCTAGAACTTGGCGAGACCCACACAAATCTACTCCCTGGGGTATCCCCAGTTAGACGTGCTCGACATAATTCGTTGACACTTGGCGCCCACCGTGGGGCTATCTCGTCGAAGTTCAACATTAGGCGCGATGGGATCAAACTTCAACTTTCAAGAATACAAGATCAATCTACTACAACAACAGCGTCGAGATCAAGAGCGGCGCAACGGAGTCTTCGGTGTTTGGATCTGCGAAGCTTAGCGCAGACAAATATGAAAGCAGAGGCCGATCACCGAAGAGATCAGTACTACTCGGCGACAAGCGCAGCACGATCGATGACCCGCCGTGTGCAATTCGGCGAATCGTCGTTTTCAAGCGCGTCAAATTTCACGTCGGGTTCAAGCACCCTCCAGAATCCGAGTCGAAGTCGACCAGGCGTGGAGAAAAGAATTCTGCACAGGCATCGAGAAGATGTACATAGGCGTTGGCTGCTATCAGGGAAATTGCTAGCTGCTGCTGCGCGTGGATCAGGAAATAAAGCCGCAGCATGCAGGCTATCAAGAAAGCTACAAGATCTTCGCTCGATGCACGCGAGAAGATGTACGCGAGTACAACTACATCAACGTCCGGCTACATCAACTCAACGTATGACTATTTCGACTACTCATCTCGACTAGTTAAAACTAGTCGAGAGCGGCTACGGCTTCATCAACAACTAGTCGGAATCGACTCCGACTAGTCGGCTTCATCGCCAATCGCCACGGCTTCGTCGACAATCGTCCGCGAACAAAGCTAAGTCTTATTTAATAATTATTTTATTTTATTTTTCATATTAATTTTATCAATTTGTTTAAAAACATACTTGGCCATGAGCCGACTACTCTAAAAGAGTACATCCCTCAACAATAATAATTTTCGCCGATGGGTATCAAGTCCCTCGCGCGACCTCTCCAACAGGAGGAAGTCCTCACCGACTACTTTTTTGCGTAACACGCATACTTTTGTCGCATGTCAACTACTTTATGCTTGTTGTCATCTCTTAATGACCAAACACCACTCGATAGCATGCACCTTAATTCGTGAATCTTCGGCTCCTTTGCAACACCTACGCACCTACACGTCAAAGAAGACACCAGTCTCACGTTAAAGGACGGGTTAAGCGGGACCAAGTGTTTAAACGTAACAGGGCTACTACTTGAGTGGTTCAAAGTCTAAAAGAGCACGAGCGAAAACCTTTACATGCATTACAAGTGCTATTATTTGCTTTGCAAGCATTACAAATACTATTATTCACTCTTTCTTGATCGGATACTACTCATCATATATATTTAAATTACATGGTTCACAGCTGGGTACTCACATCAGTGAGACTTGGCACCACTTCACCTCTTCATGATGCTGCGGAGTCGATCGAGTACTTATACTAGTCGGTGCTCACATGCTGAGTACTTTATCTAGTCGTATGAAGCTCGGGGGCTACACATCGCAAGGTAGCTAAGACATGGAGACGAGTACTGGCACCAGTCGGTACTCAAACAGCGAGGCGCTACAGTGCTAGCCGAGTACTTTAAACAAGTCGGTACTTTTGAAGATTATGTTCTTGACCCTCGGACCGAATACAAACCATTCGCTTCGAGGCTCGGGGGCTACACTCAAGGGGTACACATTTTTTTGTGCCTATTGTTGATCAATTCAAGACCTTCGACTAGTTTTCATGAAACTACTCGAAGCTCGGGGGCTACACATCGCAAGGTAGCTAAGACATGGAGACGAGTACTGGCACCAGTCGGTACTCAAACAGCGAGGCGCTACAGTGCTAGCCGAGTACTTTAAACAAGTCGGTACTTTTGAAGATTATGTTCCCGACCCTTGGACCGAATGCAAACCATTCGCTTCGAGGCTCGGGGGCTACACCCATTGGGTGCATCATCAGATGCACACCAATAAAACTACTCGTCAGAGAAGATCAGAGCGTCTTGGACTTAGCTCCAAGTACTCGAAGATGTTAAAACGGATTCAAGACTTGAAGCGAAGGTGCAAGATGCTCGGGGTCTTGTAGGATATGCATCCTCGGGTACCCTCAAGACAGAAGACCGAGTCCTAGTAGAACTACTCGGACAACTACTCGTGTACTCCTACTAGGACTAGGACTCCTAATTGTAACCGACTAGGGAACTTACCATGTAACCTTGCCCCCTGTGATATATAAAGGAGGGCAGGGGTGCCTAGTTCGGTATGTCCAACACGACATCAAGTAACACCACACGCGCAATACATTCAAGCACACGGGACGTAGGGTATTACGCTATTCGCGGCCCGAACCTGTTTAAATTGTGTTGTTCGTGTACTTTCGCTCCTAGAACTCGGCGAGACCCACACAAATCTACTCCCTGGGGTATCCCAGTTAGACGTGCTCGACATAATTCGTCGACAGGAAGAATGAAAAAGTAGAGAGCCAAACAAAAATTTGACGGTTTTCTTCTGATAGAGATCTTTTCTTTTCCGGATAATTCTTCGGATATAGAGCTCCCAAACGTTGCAATGACAACTTACGAGCAGTATGGGCTAAATTGGGCCGGATCAGCGCCTCACAATCCGGGGGCCTTGCTCGATGTTTGTTGAACTGCAGTATGGGCCAAAAAGGTTTCATGAGATCGCTATCTAACACAGAACATTCTTGCTTTGGCCCATCCCGACTCTAAACTATGGGCCAGATGATGGGTAATCCCAATCCATCTTCCTCAATCCCTCGGCCTTTTCCTATTTTTCTTTTTCTTTTTGACTAAAAAATCGTCCCCAAATTCCCCTCCGCACCCGCAATCGCGGATTCCCACTCCACTCTTTCAATCAATCGGAAAAATCGCAGAACCAAATCGAAGCCGAGCGGTGCAAGCAAAGCTAATCCAACCTCCTTTCCCCACCAGATCGGCAACGGCGGGAACAAATTCAAAGCTCGCAGTCGCAATCGCAATCGCAATCGCAATCGCGAGTAGTTCCCGGCTTGTCGCCGGTGCCCGCAGTGGCCGCGCGGCGCCTCGTTGCGCGTGCCCAGCACGCAGGCCCGCGCCATGCCTCCCGGCATCCGCGCGGCTACATATGTAGCGGCGGCTTGCTGAAGGCGTCCGTCGTCGGCTGCGGTGCGCGATCGAGTCTCTCGCTGAGTGCCGCTTGAGCTTGGTCTGAGTTTGGATGGGCCAGATGGTGAGTTAATGAGCAACCCCTGCCGTGTCGTGCCGTGTCTTGGTAGTCATCAGTCTGCTAGTTCTGACGATGTGCTGAAATGATGAAATCGTGCAGGTTTCGGATGATAAATTCGAAGAACAGGCAGCTCGCAATGGTACATTCGCGAGCCTTGCACCTTTCCTTCTCTGTTTTCATGATCTCGTAGTTAAGTTTTGCGGCCCAGCGAATTGCTTCTTACATTTTGTCTGGTGTTTCGGCTTTTTTTTATGGAGTTTTTTTTCACAAGAATCTTGTTGCTGTCTCGTGAATTTTATTGACAGGTGGGATCATCAAGAATGGAAGGGAAATCTTATTCCAGGTGAGAATATGTCTTAAGCCTGTCTCTTGCCATCTAGCTAAGCATCAAAGTTCCATGCTAGAAATGCTACCAGATTGCTCTTCATTTGGAGTAAATATATATTCAGTTGCCCAAGCACATAAATGAGACATAATTCTCATTACCTATTTGTCAGGCTTTTAACTGGGAATCCAATAAGCATAACTGGTGGAGTAATTAAGCATCAAAGTTCGATGCTAGAAATGCTACCGGATTGCTTTTCATTTGGAGCAAATATATATTCAGTTGCGCATGGCCCCAAGCACATAAAGAAGCCACTCTGATATAGTTAGATATTAATTGCCATGAAATGCTACATTATCATACTACTTGTAACTTCTCTTTTCTTGCCTTGTTATAATCTATGCTTATCTTTGTATGGGTCACCTACTGGCATTATAGTTGAATGTTTTTTTTCCCTCGTGGGCACGATTGTAGTTGAATGTAGATATGAGTGCTCCTGCATTACTCCAGCAACGACTATGTCCTTCGTGGTAACAGATAAAATGTAGATTGAACAAACGAGCTTAAGTTCTCTTACATAATTCTCATTGGCTATGTGCTAGGCTTTTAACTGGGAATCCAATAAGCATAACTGGTGGAGTAAGTTAGAGGATAAAGTTACTGATTTAGCAGAATCTGGGTTTACATCAGCATGGCTTCCTCCACCCACTCAGTCATTATCTCGAGAAGGTAAGCTAGTCAACATCCTCTCTTACATGAAGGATAGTTCAGACTTCAGACAGACAAGGTCTGACATGTTCTTTCGCAGGCTATCTACCACAGAACCTGTACTGCCTTGACTCTTGTTATGGTTCTCTGTCCGAGCTGAAATCATTGCTTCATAAAATGAATGAGCATAATCTGAGGGCAATGGCAGATGTTGTTATCAACCATCGAATTGGGACTACTCAAGGATCCAATGGCATGTACAATCGCTATGATGGCATCCCAATATCATGGGATGAACATGCTGTTACATCTTGTTCTGGTGGGAAGGTAATTTAATTGACTTGTTTTGACCTTTTACATAGCACTGTATCTTGATGTATATGTTCTATTCTTAAGCTGTACATAACTTCGATGCAACTTCTCTATCAGGGGAACAAGAGTACGGGGGATAACTTTGATGGGGTTCCCAACATAGATCATACACAAACATTTGTACGGAAAGATATTATCGAATGGCTGATCTGGCTTCGGAAATCTGTTGTTTTTCAAGATTTCCGCTTTGATTTCACAAAAGGGTAAATAGTCGATTGGCTAGATTAGTATCTGCTATGAAAGAAATAAATTAACTCCCAACCTTTTTTGTTTAGTGCAGTTATGCAGCAAAATTTGTGAAAGAATACATTGAGGAATCAAAGCCTCTTTTCGCAGTTGGAGAATACTGGGATAGCTGTGAATATAGCCCCCCTGATTTCCGATTGAACTACAATCAGGGTAAGAGATTTGTAATAACATCATTCCTGACTACTTTAGTTAGTGACGTAGATCTGGCCTAAACGTGAATAGTGATTGCGTCGAATTATAACTATTGCTGCAATCTTAAACATTTTCTTCAACCAAAGATTTCCCCCTTTTCTATATTATCATCTGCTGTCATGGTTACATCTACTCCTTGTCCCCGACTCTAGAAGTTATGGTTGACATGTTGGGGCTAATTTACAATTGCAAATTCAAAGAATATGATTGTCTTTCTGAATATGAATATGGACGAACCCGAATGAAGTGTCAAAACTGCGCCCTCAATTTGAAGCATGCTTCCTAGCCTTATTTTGATAGTGTATGTTTGCTTGTTTAGTATACTCAAGTTTTTTTCCTGGCAGATAACCACAGGCAGAGGATCGTTAATTGGATAGATAGCACTGGAGGACTTTGTGCTGCATTTGATTTCACAACCAAGGGTATTCTTCAGGTCAGGAAGGAAATCCCATTGCAGGAGCAAACATTTGTCTTAAGTGATCCATTTGAGAATCTAATGTTTGTTCAATCAGGAAGCTGTCAAAGGAGAGTTGTGGCGGTTGCGAGATCCAAAAGGAAAACCACCTGGTGTGATGGGATGGTGGCCTTCAAGATCAGTTACATTTGTTGAAAATCATGACACGGGGTCAACTCAGGTATAATAGTCATTTTGTCGTCCTTCTTTGGTCAAGGCCAGCTTAGCTGCATTAGCATCCGCCTGGAAGTGTTCCGATGTGCTAATAGAAATGCTCAAAATTTCAGGGTCATTGGCCTTTTCCATCTGATCATATTATGGAGGTATACGATGAACTCTTTTGATTCTACATTTCTCACAGCCTTAGTTTCTTCAGAATCTAAATCTAAGAATACGTACATCCACTTTTTCTGTACACAGAAGTATCACCATTATGATCTTAGAGAGTTTGATTTCCTTTGTAGCGACTATTAGCTTTTGGTGCTTCTGAAATTGATTTTTTTTATCAACATATTTACTCATTAACCATTTATTTTGGACTAGCTTTCTGTTACTTTTTTAGTCTAATTGTTGATTGACACATGTATAATCTGATGGTCTTTTAGGGATATGCCTATATACTCACCCACCCTGGCATTCCCACGGTGTTCTATGATCACTTCTATGACCAGGGATCATCTCTCCATGATGAAATTGCCAAACTGGTATGTTGCCTGTACCTCTGTATCATACCCTTCCTTTCCCTAGCTGCATTTTCTTTTCCTTTAAAGAATACCAGCAGGAGCTCTTAATTCATCAAAATGAGAAAATGTTTTACAAAAAAATGGAAAGAAAAAGAAAATGGTAACACTAAAGAAAGAAGGGGAACCACACAACTAATGACGGAAACCCCAAAATATGCTGCATGTTCTAAGTTTCAAATGTTTTTTACCCAGATGCAAATCAGAAAATGCCAAGACATACATAGCCGTTCATCAGTCAAAATATTGGAGGCCAAGTCAGACCTGTACTCTGCGATCATCGATGAGAAGTTGTGCATGAAGATCGGGGATGGGCCATGGTGCCCAAGCGATTCGGAGTGGAGGCTGGCGGCCTCTGGAGACAGATATGCTGTATGGCACAAGTAAAGCGTCCTAGTGGCATCAATACCTCTCCTATACAGGAGCAATTACCCTGTTAACTGATGAACACCACGGGGACCATGTCTAAAATGAGGAGCTTGTAGATTAACCTGTGCAGAAATAGAGTGGCTCGTGTATTTGCCACGGTAGGGGCAAAAGCATAATGTGAATAGAAATAATTGAGATGATGACGCTATCTTGCAGCTAGTGAGGATTATCAGGGTCCATGTTGTCCTTGGAGTTTTCACCTAGTTGCAGTTGCAGATAGTTACTCGTATTTGTTTACAGTTTAGACAGTGGTTAATCCTGGCAAGCTGTGACAATAGTCAAATATCATCTGTTTATAATCTTCCTGTGCAACTTGATGATGTTCACGGAACCTGACAATCTTCCAAGGGAAGGAAGAGTTGAAATATCGGATCAGTAGGTATCAAATCGACAAGCAGCCTCCTTCCCTCGCAAGGAGGACATTCTTGCAATCCAGTACCTCCCAAACCGTTAATCTTCTCCATTCTATTTTTCGTAACGATCAAATCCCTGTCTTAAATCCCTCTCTTCTCGAGCACGTCCTGCTGCAGAATTCATAAGTTTTACTGGGTGAGGGATGTAAAAGTATCACCCACTCCTTCGAAATAAATGGCGGGATCAGATACCACTAGTCCCGGCCTGGCGGGCTCCTCCCTCCCGCCCATCGACGCCTCACCTCCGATGGCGGCGGCGCCACCGCAGCAGCCCGATCACCCCTCCACTTCCGGCAGCCTGGGCTACTTCCATCTCCGCCTCGTGGGCCCCTCCCCCGCCCTGCTCCTCCTACGCTCCGACCACTTCTACTCCCTCTCCCCCTCCCGCCGCCGCGGCCACCGCCTCCGCCTCCTCCTCGCCCGCCCCCGTCGTCCGCGCGCCCGCGACCTCCTGCTCAGCACCTCGGGCTGCGCCCTTCGCCTCACACACCGCTTCTCTGGTGCCGGAGCTCCGAGCGTCAACGGCCGGCCCCTCCGCGCGAGGGTCCCCGCCGAGCTGGCCGTCGGCGACGAAATCTCGGTGCTGTGGCGCGGCGCCGGATACGGCTTTGTGGTGGAGAGGTTCGTTTCGTGCGGAGGGTGTAGGGGTGGTGCGGCTGCGGGGGCGGGGTCCTGCGAGGTTGTGTTTAGGGCGGAATCGCTGCGGAAGCGGCTCAGGGCGATCTCGGAGAGCGAAGATCCCCTTTCTTTCTTCAGGGATTTGAGTTGTTCAGGAAATGGTGGCGTGGATGCTGGAGTGAAAGAATTGAGGCAGGATGGCGCTGGTGAATTGTGCCTGGACAATCCAACCAATCCCATTTCCAAGGATAATTTGCTGCAAAATGATTGCAATCTTGACCCGGACAAGTTGGAACACCACCCTGATGTTCCAAAAGGTGGTGATGCTGATGCTGAGTTGTGTCAAGGGAGTAAAGTATGTGGCAATGACAATGCAGAGCAAACAGGATGCAGCAATCGCAATGAAGAGCAGCATCACGGTGAGGGTTGCTACTCGGATGGGAGCACATTCTTCTTGAATCGACTTGTAGGCATTGGGTCTGTGTCTGGCTCGCGAGATGAACCAAGTGAAGTGACACTTCCACAGCTTCTCCATCCCGTGGAGAGTTTGGTGCGAGTATTTATCGCAACATTCACCTTGGATATTTCCTGGTGCGCGCTCTCTGCTATCCTTTTCCCCTTTACTTCTACTCTTCTAGCATTGGGACATGTGCTAGAATTCTCCATGGAAATGCTAAAAATGTATGATTGTCAGGTTTCTTGGCTATTGCAAGATTCCCCAGCATCTGCCAGTGACAGTAGCATGCCACAACAAGGAACGATGCTGGAGTGCGAGCAGCGAAAATAGAACCA
Source organism: Echinochloa crus-galli (assembly GCA_900205405.1). Lineage (NCBI taxonomy): Eukaryota > Viridiplantae > Streptophyta > Magnoliopsida > Poales > Poaceae > Echinochloa > Echinochloa crus-galli. Next base: position 1,655,428 of record OAMR01000251.1, on the reverse strand, counting down.
CAGCCCCTTTGGAAAGCCACCCTAACCTGCTACTAGTGTAAGTAGCAATCTCGGGTACTGTTAAATTGCTGTCTGAGCAAATTGTCTTGTGCTTCCAATTCTCGAACCTACAAGGCGCAGGCCATTCATACACTGTATCATGGTTTTGCATTTGCTGAGCTCTTTGGTAGGCCAAAATGATTGTTTTTCTTGAGGTGGAACAGTGAATACTAATGCTGCCTTTATTTTTTCTTCAAGTTACCCCCGGTTCCCTGAAGAGATAGCATTTGGAAAGGATAGGAAGGATCAAGGAGTTGCATGCCACCATCCAAAGCTCATAGTTTTACAAAGGGAAGACTGTATGCGTGTTATTGTTACTTCAGCTAACTTAGTACCTAGGCAGGTCAGTTTTTTTATTCTTTTAAATGAGGCTTGAACTTAATGCATCCTTCCATATTGTCCAAAAACGTGTTCTCTTGTTAATATCTTTTACTATGGTCTTGCTGAAGGTTCACTATAATTTATGCAGTGGCATCTCATAACGAATACTGTGTGGTGGCAAGACTTTCCTCGTAGGACATCCCTGGACTATGCAGCACTTTTTAGTGCAGCCAAGAAACAAAAATCTGATTTTGCTGCTCAGTTAGCGTCATTTGTAGCATCCATGGTCAATGAAGTCCCTAGCCAAGCATATTGGATAAATGAGATCGCTAAGTATGATTTTGAAGGAGCTGGTGGCTACCTCATTGCTTCAGTACCAGGGATACATGCCCGGACCCCTCCTTACTTGGAGTCTAATTATTTTCTTTCAGTAAGTTTAATTTACTAGTATATCACAGCATTTTTTTTTGTATTTTAGCCCTTTGATTATGAATATAAAACATATGGATGTTCTGTACTAAACAATATACTGTTTATAATTTGTGTACTTTATCAGGAAGATACACTCAGGCAGTTTGTCCTAAGTAACCTAAGCTCGAAACTAGCAATTGCTCCAGATCATTATTAGAATAGTATTAGCCTATTTGTGATGCCCTACGCCGTAACTAGCCACTATCCATTGTTTTTTTCAGGAAAAAGACATTTTACACACAAAATCTGCACATAGAATGTTTGCTGGTTCTGTTCAAACATCTGTAGTTGGCCTATCCCATCGGTTTCACATGCCATCAGATGCTGGTTCTCGACTGAGAGCCTTATCTGAACTTCTGGGAAAATGCCGTGAGAATATGCATGGAACTACAGAAGTGATCTTGAAGAGGAACACCAATATACCTTCAGATGCTAATGCTGTGAGTGTCCTTGTTGCTGACCTGGATAAATTTTCCGAGGAAGGTATGCATAGCTCAAAATTTGTATTTTGCTGATTGTGGACTCACTTCCAAATATGCCTTCTTTATCGTTCATGTGCAAAAACACATTGTACCTTTTTATCTTGTACTTAACCATATTCAATATCCTCAAGCAGGTTCTGTCCACCTTGGTTTCTTGCCTAGAGAAGTTGCTAAGTGGGTAGCTCCCCTCAGTGACTCAGGATTCTTCAATTTCTCTGGATTTATCTACCCCAGAGAAGCCCTGGAGGCTGCATATGGAGTAACTGATACAAAGGTGCAGTTGTTTCTGTCTGTATCAAAGGTACACCTGAAAGTTTTTAAGAGACATTTTTCATAAATTTGTGATACTATTGTTAAACTTCTCCATGTATATCCTAAACTCTTTCCATGAAATTCAGGGTCCAGAATTTTCTCGAATTTCAGGGCTCATCTGCGATGAGCATTTTCCACCACTGTGCTCACTAATAGCATCCTTGAAGCGGTGTGTTGGACTTTGGCGGCTAGAAGAGGTTTGCAATTTCATATGATGAAATTATATTCTTTCATTTGATAAAAGCATGCAATTTATAAATTGAACTGAGGTTTGTTAAGATGATTTAATACTGTTTGTTGAAATCAGTGGGTATACTTACTCTAAAAAGACTTTTAGTAGTATTGAAGCTTCTTAATATAGCTCGAGACTTTTTTTGTCACCATTTGTGAACAAGTTCTCCAAATCTCGATTTCAAAGACCTTTGCACTGCCTTTTGCATTTAAATTTTGTGTAAGGATCACTGAAACAAATATTACATCTTCACTTGTTTTTCCTCTTACTGCTCTATATGGACATGCAATGCAATTAGGTGCTCATAGTTTCTAAGGCATGCTAGTGGAAGAATTCTCACTTCGAATGAGGGCCTAAAACAGAAAAAGAACTGTAAATTTATTGGGAATCACAGCTTCATGTTTATTTCGTGTTGATTGATCGTATTAGTTTGTTGTTTTACACTTTCTGAGTCATTTCATGACCGTTTAGTTGCTTATGTTGCTTTTGTTTGTACTTCTTCGTATGTTTGCTAAGTTATTTTCTAATTGTAGTTACATTGATTTCAAGCAGGTATTGTCAAACATTAAGTGGCCTGAAACACTTGAGACTGATTTTATCTACAGTAAGAAAACAGTAAATTTTCCACTATGTAATTAGTTATTGTATCAAGGGTTTCTTACTTGTGCTTAAATTGTTTGATAGGTGCTTCGTCCATTGGGACTTCAATTAATCCACAATTCATTGCAAGCTTTGCTTCTGCCACTGGTAAACGGACCCATCAGGATTTTGATTCTCAAGAGTCTGATCCTGAGGTAATTCTTAACTATTTCCTCAAGCTTACTGTATTCGAGCAAATTACTGGAATATATTTATTTTCTTGATGGACATAATCACTTAAGAGTTCCTTAATTTTCCTAGTGGGGTTGCTGGACAGCAAAGCAGGAGCTGAAGAAACCATCAATCAGTCTGTTGTTTCCAACAATTGACAGGGTGAAAAGGGGGGCTTGTGGAATTCAGTTGTGCAGGAATTTGCTTTCTCTACCTGAGGTGGATTCCTTTTTTTACAACTCTGAACTTTCTGAACAATTCAATAATAAGAACTCATGATATAGTTGAACTATATTCAATCTGGAAACTCTGAACATTGCAGTAGGCAGGTCATATTTTTCTAGTTAGGGGAGCAAGTGCTAAAAATACTGTAAATTTAGAGATTACCCTTGTATAGAAGCTCTAGGGCATATGATTTTATTTCCCGTGCACGTCTCACATGCTTCCTTTTTGCAGAAAACATGGCAAAGACTGAGATCTACTGGCATATTTCATGATGCAATCCCTCAACCATATGCCAGGATAGGGCGCCCTATGCATGTTAAGGTATGTTCTTTTGATGAATATCATATAATTAAACATTCTTGGCCAATTATTGTGAAAAATGTTGGATGATGGTTCAAGGTATACAATGGCAAAGAAATGGCATACACAATGACAATTATGCCAGACTATTATGGTTGAAGACATGGACAATATGTTAGAGACGGCTGATGATTGTGAGCAACTGAGCATGTTTGGTTGTCTTGCCCAACCTTGCCTGCTAATCTTTGCTTGGCAAGGTTGAGAAGAGCCAATTTGACTCTCCCTCAAAAGCAAGGGAATCTTTGCCCAGCTTGCCCAAATTCAAACCAAACAAAGCATCCAAACATTCCTTCTCTAACCTTGATAGGCAAGGCCACAAGGGTGAGCAAAAGAACAAAACCTGCCATGTGTGTGTGTTGTCGAGTGAAGATGTTGGTGAGAAATAGTCCAGTTATGTCTTTGCCTATGGTCTAAAACCTTATTTGATATTTACACTTTCCTTCTAAGCCTTTAACTGACGGCTAATGCTCTCGATTTTCATCCTTTTGGATAAGCTGTCTACCATCAACTTGGATAGATGTGTCCTATATGACTTCCTTGCTGTTTACCTTGAGTCATCACAGAATAATACATACTACCTCAGAAAATGAGAAGTTCAATTTTCTTGCATAAACTTCAGCTATGATAGTGACACTATTCTCTATGTCAGGTTGCTCAAAGACGCTTTGAGTCTCGTCCTGAGGGACACTCTTTCGGCTGGACTTACTGTGGGTCTCACAATTTCAGTCCAGCGGCATGGGGGCAACTGCTTTCTCCTCCGCCCAAAGCAAATGCTACTGAAGCCAGAGCAGCACCTTCTGGTCCAAGGCTGCACATTTGCAACTATGAGCTCGGCATTATACTCATTTCTCCACCACCAGGCATGTCAAAGGATGCAAGTGAAAGTAGGTACAGGATCGATAGCATTGCCCTACCATTTGTCGTGCCTCCACCGCGATATAAGGGGAGTGATAGGCCAGCGACTCGGTTAGCCATGCGAGAGGCTGTGGCTGAAGCTTGTGTTATGCAGAATAACGATGTTGTAAACTTGTCAGAGGATACTGATGAAGATGTGCCAGATGAAGACGATGAGCAGGAGGTCGAGCTATCTGATTGTTCTCAACAAGAGAAGGAAGAGGAGAAGATTTATGCAGAGACGCTATGGGGGCAGGTAGATTCGTCTCAGAGCCAGGAAAATGATTCGTGAAGTTGGACTTGGGTTGTTTATGCAGCGTACATATTCGGTTCATTGTGGTAGTTCAATAGAAGGGAGTACAGTACAGAAGGTTGATGTTGAAAAAGCTGTTCTTGGAAGCTTACATTTTCAAGCGAATTGAACTTCCTGAAGGAGAGCAGGTTGGTGTATTGATGATTTGAAGGTCTAATTTCAAGGGCAGTCAGGCAATCTGACAATCAGAAAGGTGACCTGAGATTCTACGGTTTCCACCTTATTACTGAAACATATAAAACTGATTCCATTTGTTTCTTGATTTGTGATTTGTATGATTAGATTTATGTTGGTGTAGATATCCTGTATTTCTTTCGTGTAATTGAAATATATCGATTGCTCATGCACCTCATGAGAGACAACAGAAAATTGTGCTGTACATGATTTGCTGGATAGCTACAATACTGAAACTGAATGATTGCCGCTTCAGACATATGTGATCTTCATTTTCCCAGCTTACCAATCTCCTGTCGAGTTCGTTGCAAATTAAACAGCATCGAAACATCCCAGCCGTCCAATCGCACCTGGACAGTACGTCACGCATTTCCCGTCCCTGCGTCGTCGTTTCCGAGCAAAATCTTGAGGAAGACAAGCGAGCGACGTGGCAGCGGGGCGCCTCAGTCCAACTCCAGCAGGCAGCCGCCCCACAGCCACCGGAAGCACGAGAGCCCCCGTTCCCCGGCGACGCGCCCGCCCTCGCGCTCACACCTCTGCCAGAGCCCCAGGTCCACCGAGCGGCGGAGCCCATGGCGCCCTCGCCGCTGCTCGTCCGGCCGCCGGCGCTGGCGAGCCCGCCCCTTTCCCCTCGCCGGTGCCCGCCGGCCGCGGCCGCGGCCGCGTCGGTCCGCGCGGCTCCCGCCCCCGCCGCCGCGGCCCCATTCTCTAGGTTATCTTGCTGTCCTCCGGTCCCTCCCTTTCCTTTCCTTCCTTCTCACCCAGCGCGTGCTCTCCTCGTGTTCTGCAAAGTTTCGCGGTGACGTGGTTTCTCTTGATCGTGCAGGCTCCGCACCAAGTGTAGGTTCGCCGCGTCGGATGTCAGGGAGGACTATTCCTCCACCCCGATAGATATTGTCGCGGATGTGAAGACCGAGAAGGCACGGATTTGAGTATCTGAAGTTCCCTACCATTCAGTACTTGTTAGGTTATTAAGCCGATTTCCCCCGCTGTTCTGAACTGTTTCTCGACGACGGCTGCAGATTGTGGTGTTGGGAGGAAGTGGATTCGTTGGCTCTGCGATTTGCAAGGCTGCTGTTTCTAAAGGCATTGAGGTTGTGAGCTTCAGCAGGTACAGTATGCTATGAACATTTCTGTGCTGCATACCCTGTAGAAGAAACTAGGTGATATGGAAATCGATTCACTATGCAGCAGTTGCAAATTTCACCATTTTTGAGCATATGTTCAATAATTTAAGTTTAGATTCCCCATCGATCGATTTCTTCAGTAGCCCCTTTGTTTTACTAAACAATTGGATCATTAGTCTCCGATTGCCAGTGAAATAAAAAACAAAAGGTTATCCTTACAGTGTTTATGGGTTCCGAACCTGCATTGTGGTGGCATTTACACATTCTACTTCATTGTGTGTTCATGGGCAGGTCAGGAAGACCATCTTACTCTGATCCCTGGGTTGATCAAGTAAATTGGCTAGCAGGTACGCTTGTGATATTATATGCTGTTACGAGTTTAGTTACTAGCTTTAGATCCCTCATGTTAGTTAACTTGACTCCCTAACTTGTTATGTCTAATGTGTTACTGTTGATTTTAATTTATTGATCGTTTGTCTCCCAGATTATACCTTTATCAAGTGATTGAGGATACAACTGAATGGAGAATGAAAATAATTAATTAATAACATTCTCATCTAGAGTAATATTTTTTCTGTAAGGAATATATTATGTATTCACATCATTCTTTCATGTTTTGTTTTGGACATTTGAATAAGATGTATATGATAATTTTTTAAAGTTTATACCATCTTTTATTGATGTCCTGTTGCTTCTGAGTTCTGAGACATATTTGTCTATTGCACAATAATGGCCTATTAAAAGTCAAAATGGTTCAACAAAGAGCAACATAGACTGAACTTCCTCTTACAACCTGTAAATATGTGGCAGATCCACATGGCGATATTTGACTTTCAAGTGATTGTGATTTACATGTCGTGTGGCACTCTAGTATTCAGTTAAGCATCTCAATGTGGTGTAGGAGATGTTTTCTATGCAAGATGGGATGAAGTATTGGCTGGGGCTACTGCTGTTGTCTCCACCCTTGGAGGATTTGGCAATGAAGAGCAAATGAAACGGATAAATGGTGAGGCAAATGTCATAGCAGTAAATGCTGCAAAAGAATATGGTAAGTATGATGTAATGCACTACGACAGTAATATGGCAATTTGCAACTACATTCTATACTGAGAATTGTTTTTCAGGAGATTGATGTTAGTTAGCTAAGATTATTCAAACAGCTGCATAGACTTTGTTTTTCTTTTATATATGGGGCTACGAATTTGGCACCGATTGATTTTGGCTCATGTTTTTTGTCCCAGACACCACCCATAAATCCTGCAATTGACAACTATTTGTAATACTTCTTGGTGGTAATGCAAATTACCCTATGTTGACAGGGAAATTATAGGAACCTAATTCTTCGTAAAAAAAATATAGGAACCTAAAGGAAGATCGTAACAAAGCTACTTGCTTTTTTTGAAAGTTATATCTATTTAGTGCAGCCAACACATCTACCTTTAATCTCATCATAATCTACACAATATGAATCTGGTAATCTATACCTTGTAATATCAAAATTGAAGTTATAGCATTTGTTTAGAGATTGCTTTGTTGATTTAATCTTCTCAAGGAATGACACGAGGTGGATTGTTTTTATTACCCTATCCTTTACTTTGGGTTTTTATAAACAAAAGAGAATATAATAAGCATCTTCATGTGTTCTTTTACAGGAGTCCCTAAGTTCATTTTAATCTCTGTTCATGATTACAACCTCCCATCCTTTCTTCTTACCACGGGTTACTTCACTGGTAAGAGAAAGGCCGAGTCTGAAGTCCTCTCCAAATACCCAGCCTCAGGTTAGAAACACTTAGCACCATTTGTCCTTAGTTTTCTCTCGAATTTTGTATATTCTTGTCATCAGTTGAACCTACTTTTCTATTACAGGTGTTGTGTTGAGGCCAGGCTTCATTTACGGTAAAAGGAAAGTAAATGGCTTTGAGATACCGCTGGACACTGTGGGACAACCACTAGAGAAGTTACTTTCCTCGGTCGAAAACTTCACCAAACCATTGAGCTCATTGCCTGCTTCCGACTTAGTCCTTGCACCACCTGTGAGCGTGGATGATGTCGCCTATGCCGTAATCAACGCAGTTGTAGATGACAGCTTCTTTGGGGTGTTCACGATCGAGCAAATCAAGGAAGCTGCAGCCAACGTAAGAGTGTGAACCTGGAGTCTTGTTTGGCTCTCTGTGAAGGTATCATAGATGGAAAACTCGGCAGTAACTCAAATGATCCCTGTGTTTTTTCCCCGAATCTTTGACCATAGTCAATAGTTCAAAAAACAGTGCAACACAATTATTGTTTATGCTGGAGTTTGTGACCCATCCGGAGCTAACGTGACGAATTTCCATGGGTCACAGAATCTGTCGTGTCGGTTCAAATACGTTGCCGAATTACCAAAGTGGTCCCATAGGTCGGAAAACTGTTTATGTTCAAATTCATACCACCTTCATACTGAAAGAAACTGGGGAAAATGATGTGTTTGGAATGGATCTGCCCCCATGAGCTTGAAATGGCCACCGCTGGCTTGCTGCAGGTGACTGGCCTCGGGCAACCTTCAGTGGCCTGAGCTCAGAATCTTGTGAATGACACATAATAAACTTGTTTCCAACAGCCTGCACTTTGGATCATGTTGAAGTATACCAAATGGTAGTGCGCAAAATATTTTCTTATGCTCAATTCATATTTTCCCTTCCTTAGATCAACTTCTTAATCAAAGAAGACACAATGTTCATTAGTTCATGTTGATCCAACAGTCAAACAGCGATGAGTCCCTGCATTTCCCTTCACTGGAAGGCTCTTCTCCCCTTCCTTCAGCACAACCAGGTTCTCTTTGCTTAGCACGTATTTCATCATCAAGAAAAACGGAGAAAGATACAGACACAGGTGGTACGTCTCCAGCAGGTCGGCGGCAATGCCTGGCGCACCGAGTACCGCAAACGGCAGCGGCGCTGCCTGGGCCGTGCACCCAGGGCCACGTTCCGCACCATCAGGAATTGCGGCCCAGCAAAGAGTCCGAGAGGTGACCGAACACGCCGACGCCGATCATGCACTAAACTAACTCTTTTTCCTAAATGTCATTTATTTAGCCATGTTTGGATCCAATTAGTCAGTAGTTATGCTAATTTTTCCACAAAACTAGCTAGTGGGGATCAAAACATGCCCGATAAGTATTAGTAACCCACCCTAATAATAATTATTGCATCCATCGAGAAATGTAAGACTTAGACCTGTTTGGCAGAACATCCAGAGCTGATTCTTCGGTGAATCCGGTTGAAATTTTGTCAAATAATTTTTTAGATATAAGTGATTCTCTATTGATTCTGTGAAGTGAATCGGTAGAAGCTAAAAAAAGTAGCTTTTTCCTGATTCTTCATCCTGTTTTTGAAAGTTTGTGCTAGAAAATAAGAAAGAATTACTTTTAGCCATAGAATAACTTCTCTTGGAGCAAATCCTATAGAAAAATAGAATCAGATGAAGCTCTAACAAAGCGTCCCGTATTTTGACAAAAGAGGTGAGAAGTCTTCCAAAGTAGAGAAACCTTTTAGAGTAGATTTTCGCTCGATTTCTCTTGCAATATAATATCAATTATTAAGTATAATATCAAAAGCCACTTTAAATAAAAATATATTGATGTAAATATTATTTAGTAAATATATCTATAATTTAACGACGACGTTACCTGTGGCGGTGAATACTATGGAAAAACAAAGGATTTCGATGCTCTCCTCTTGGTACGATGTAGGCTACTCTTTACATTCTAAATTATAGTTTGTTTTGGCATTTTTAGATATATCTATTTTATAATATATCAAGACATAGCATATATCTAAGTGTATAAAAAAATCTGTGAATCTGAAAAAGACAAAACGACATAATTTGAGATACAAGAGTACTTCATTTAGCCTCATGCATCCTAACTGCAACAAGCTATCAAATTGCATCGATCACAAAGCCGCAGTTGAATCCAACAGCTAGAAGCTGTTCCTTTCGTCCTAAATTACAATTTATTTTGGTAGTTCTAAATATATAGTTTTTTACTATATATCTACTAGATATAGCTTATATCTAAATCATAACAAAATCCCTTATATTTAGAAAAGTCAAAACTGACTGCAATATGGAGTTTTCGGTAAAATATGGAGTTTCTCATATTATGTTAAAGGATCTCTATCTATACTGTTCTATATGGTACACAGTTTTCGGTAATGGATACATTAATGAGCATTCCACGGTTTTGAATTGCCAATGTAAGTTTATCAAAAAATGGAGATTATGACGCAGCTAGCGCTTGCTGTGCGTCTGGGCAAGCCTGCGCAGTTTGAACAACAGAGAACCAGTAAACCACTTGCAAGACCGTTAGTGCAGATGCACCAAGTGAATCTATGGAATGAAATAAAGATACTCATAGTAGCAGAAGAAACATCTCACCTGATAACACGATTTACCATAACAAAAGAATGGTGTAGATGACTAATAATCATCTGTTCCAAAGTATCTATCATCTGTTCCAAAGTATCTGTCTCCAAACTCACCCATTCCAGGGATGACATCAAAATCATCATTTAGACCAGATTCAATCTCTGATGTCACAATCTTCACTCTTGGGAACCTCTTGCTCACGACATGCACCCCTTGGGGAGCCTGGTTCAACGACAAAAAGATATATTTCTCAGTAACTTCAAAGATATATGCTATAACAATTAACAAGATATATTTCTGTACCATATAGATCATCGATAACTTCTTGTTGCAGTTACCAAATTGCTAAAGTGATATTAATCACAATGGATAGTTAAATAAAAAAACTCGGCCACGGGGGTAACGCAGCCCCCCGGGTATTTTATTTTATTTTTTGCTAGAGAAGATCTTCGCACATAGATAAAAAAACCCGAACCTCTGACACCCTTACACAGTGGCGTTGTTGCCCCATGTGAGACGACCAACGATCTGGGTTGGGCCTTAGACCTTTTGCTTTGGTGTGAGACAGATGAGGGGATTTTTCAGCCTGAAATTCGCTCCCACTAGAGTAGAACCCACATGATCTGAGGAGTGGAACTAAGACCATCTAACTAGTTCAGATAGAGGGCCACATTTTGGATAGTTAAATGATAAATCTAAAATTATGTTCCACTAAACCATGGTACAACAATAGGGAGCAGGCGAACGTGCCCCTAGCAGAGTTGGTTATGTGACTCTAGTAGCACTCCATTATTGGTCGTCTTACAATGGCAACGGTGTCTCTGTGTATACATCAGGCAGGGGGTTGTGGGTTTTCTTGATATGCATGAGGTTTTATTTAGCACACACAAAAAAAAGCCCGGGGGCAGTCTTACCCCCGGCAGATCCGAGTTTTTTGTTTACAATAAGGAACAGAAAAAAGGTTATTTCAATCTGTGAGCTACAAAGACTAATTGCATCTATATGGAAATACACTCACATAAAAGTTGCTCAGCGCTTTTGAAGACTTACTGAAATAAGATTGAGGAATATTATGTTTGCTTCCTGTACACCCTTCTTCAACAGAAAAGAGATGGCTTGAACCGCTGAATTTCCTGATAATGATAGAATGGGATAACATGGTTAAATGATATTACATTAATATCCAATACTGTTCTCTCAATGACGCAAACCATACATATAATTTACAACAAAATTTAAAAGAATACACGCAATTCAATGCAAACACATAAAAAACATCTTCCCCTAATCTCAACAGAATATTGAAGCATCTTCAATCTATAAGCCTTATTAAGTCAAGTTCAAGGTTGATTGGGAAAAAGCCTCAAGGTTGGTGAGGGGTTTGAGTTCAACTGTTCAAGTATGAGCTGACTCCAACTCATCTGGAGCTCAAATAGCTCGAGTTTTTTTGTAACAGCTTCACTAGCCAGTATGGTTGCTCACGCCAGGGTTTCATACAAGGATTATTTTTTCAAAAATTGATCTTATTGAAGAAACCGGAGACCAGGAAGGGCCTCCCTCCTGTCTCGACAGAGGCGGACGGGAGGCGACCAGACTGCGCCGCCGCCAGGATCCCGCCGGCGCGCCCTCCTCCCGCCGCTGCTCCCCGGCTCCGGCAGCGGCGGGCTCCGAGCCGCAGCAGCTCCCACCATCACCTTGGGCCCTTCCCCCTCCCTCTTCCTCTCCTTTCTGGATCTGGGGGACTTCCCCAGCCGGCGGCTTGGCGCCTTTGGCAGCGGCGGCTGCTGGGAGGCGTGGCCAGGGGCTAGATCCGGCCGTCTGCTGCCTCGATCCGGTTCTCCTCGCCCTCGGACGGGCGCCGGCGTGGGGCCTCCGCCGTGGGTCGTCACCGACTCACTAGTGTCCACCCCTGGTGGCCGCCGCGGTCCCCTCTGCCGTCCTTCACCCTCGGGCAGGCGACGGGGCGGGCCTTCGTCCCGTGGTGTCCTGGCCGGTGGCCTCCGTGGTCGCGGTGGATGCGTGCTCCCGCCGCCGCCGGCTTCAGATCTGTGGTGGGTCTGCCCCTCCACAATTCTTCGGCGGACGGGGGGCACTTGTGGTCATGCAGCGAAAGTGTCGCGCTCGGTGCGCGGGGAGGTGTTTCATCTCCGCACGACCCTAATGGGGCCTTCGCCGAGGATCGTCGGTGGCGTTCGCCGCTCCGATCTTTGGTGCCGTGCAACAAAAGTGCCGCGCTCGGCGTGCGGGGAAGTCCTTCACTTCCGCACGGTTTGCCCCTCTCCGTTCTCCGTCGACGACCTCCGTCTCGCTCCGTTGAAGTCTTGCCGCTGCTAGTCCTTGCTCTGTCTTCAGAGGCACTCCCCCTAGTGTGTGTTGTAGTGCGATGAATTTGCTGGCTTCCTGTTTACTTGCGGGCGACCATGTCCAACCTTCGGGCGTCGGGTACCGGTCGGTTCTCCAGCTTATGGTGAGGAGTGATTCAGGTCGAGGTTCATCCTTGCCCGTCGCCAGCCTCCATTGCTGTGAATTGGGCTTCCTTTGGTGCTTGCGCAGTGTATGCAATTGATGGTGTTCTTGCCAGACAAGAACGATGTGCGGGGATGCTGCTTCGGCTTTCGTCGTCCGGAGCTTGTAGCGGCTTGTTTTGGTGTCCCCCCTCTATGTTCTAGTTTTGTTTTGTTTTAGATATGGTGGATTTGGGCTGCGATTTGTAATCCCTTGTGGCTCCCTTTTTCTTTCTCTTCGCATGTTGTACCCTGATCACCATCCTTGGCAACAAGGGTGTGCGCCTGATCTTGTAATCTCACTTTGAAGAAATGAATTTGTTCAGGTGGGCTTTCTTAGCCCCCCGTTGACTCTTCAAAAAAAAAATTGATCTTATTGACAAATGGGCACCACAGTCAAATCAGTCTTAGATGAAACCAAATGAAACTAGGGAGATTGAAATGTTCTGCAGAAACAATTTCTGTAGCTAAGTTAAAATAATTTAAAATGTCAAATGCCCAGGCTATCAGAAATCTATGCTGGGACCTTGAAAGTTAGCAAGTTTATTCAACTCAATAGGAAAATGCAAACTGTCAGGACAAACTATACATAGATGAATTAGTATGGAATCTATAATTTGGTAATCACACAAAATTTATCTTTGTAAAAGTACGCAGGCACGCACACAAAATGACAGTGCTATTTTGTTTATGCAACTAAAGAGGATGTATTCATATGCATGGAGCCAGGTGACTGAGATTTCATAATTTCATTTGCATGAAAAGTAGTGCAGGATGGTATTCACATAGGAATAAAAAAAAGGGAACCTGTGCCTAATATGGGGTCCAAAAGCAGGACATGCCTATTCGCAATATCTTTGGGTAAATTCTGATAGATGAGCTGCAAAGAAATTTAGATCTCAGTAATTTGAATCAATATAACACATATGGCAAAAGTTGAACAAATCAGACCTGTTTCCCATTGGCTCCTTCCCTATGAATAAGAATCTTCCCAATAATTATACCTTTACAACATGCCCTCAGTGCATTCTCCATGCTTTCACCACTGGAATGCAATTGCAGCATACAATTTAAGCATAATGCACTTTTATTCAAGGATGTACAGCGTGTTTTTATCATAGATACCTTAATAATGAATTAAACTCAAGTTGGTGATGGTTGAAGCAAAACATGTTTTATAGGCATATAATTCAACCATATTGTATTTGAAGGAAGAATGTCATTCATACAGTAAAGATAAATGAGATCGAAAACAAAGTTCTCAATGTTCCCATGTAGAGAACTTGTAAAGTCCTGATGCGCCATTTTGCACAGGCTGTCTAATGATATCACTGAGAAACAATCATGGTACAAAATCAGGATTCTTTTTTTTACCTTCTGTGAACTCATTAACTCAACTAGAATCTCAAAAAGCACAAGAATGAAATGTCTTAGGAAAACTCTAGTACCTCCTAATCACTGAGACACCACACAATCTCTTAGAGAACTCCACACCAGTGTAAACAGATCCTGCATGGACAACAAAGTGTGTCAGAAAAATACAAAAACGTACTGACATACAGAGTGCATGCACATGTGACTCCACCAAATAGGTTTGTTATGAGAGAACATAATTATGGACTATGGAGGTTGGAGGGTGATAAATCATTGCCCCCACTAACCATAACAGCATTTCCTATGTGTACCAACCATTCAAAAGTTTTCCATGTTGATGCTTAAACCATAGAATTCTGAGTAAGCAAGCAAACACTAAGCAAGTGAGATAAATCATTTGTAGACTTCTGTAAAAAAATATATTCAGCGTCTATGTATTAGTCTGTGTCAGTCGAAGGATCAAAGAGATCCAGTATCCTGGCCATACCAGCCTCAACAAGTATAAATATTGCACCGAGAACTCTTCAATTTAACCTTGAATATTACGTATGAAATCAAGCGAATGATCATTTTCTTTTTGCAAATTATATCCGGATGACCACTCTGCAACACTACTTACCAGTCGGAGTGATGACCTGCTTTTCCTGGAAAGGAAGATGACCAAGACCATACTCGACAACCTATTTTCCACAGGGAAATTCAACCAACCATACAAACTCATTAAAAGATACTAAAAAAGAACATGTATATACTGACCAATCTGATCAACCGATCAGCATAAAATATGAAATCATGTGTTGTTGTGGCAGCATCCCGTATTATTGTGTGCATGCCTCGTATCTGAAAGAAAGCAGCATGAACAATCCAATAGTTTTACATACTGAAAAATAATTAGACAATTGCATTATATTACATAGAGGGACAACAAAGAACAAGCAGTTTTTACAAAAATAGAATATATATAGGTTTACATTAGGTACCTGATAGGTAGTCTGAATCACATACAAATTTGGGTGTATTTTACAAAGGTCATCTTGTCCAAGTTTAGTCCGTATATGCTGAACAATCAGGTCAATTGCCACATCGTTATCTACACCTCGTGGGATAATGATATCAGCATACTTCTTTGTTGGGAGGATGAAGTCTTCAAAAGCCGGTGTAACAAACTTCGAGTACTGTAAATAAAAGAATTACGATCAAACAAAAATTAGCAGAAGTGTCAAGAATAGAATAAATTAAAAAATAATAATCCAATAAACAAGAAGATTTGTCGATGAAAAGACCAAACATTCAAAGATTAGCTGAATTTTATTAGATCTAATGGAAGACAGAGACTGCAATGAGGAAGCTACACAACCTGATCTAACACTGATTTGATATCTCTGCCCTTCTCAATGGTATCACGACAGATTCTCCTTGTTAACCGTATGTCGGCATCTGAGATATCAATAGAAGTGAATGGAATAAGAAATAATACACACCCACGCAACAGATAAGTGCATATTGAAAGTCTTCACCCCACTGACAGGCAATACTAGGTTAAACATATGGAACTGAAACAAAGCAATGACAACAAATCAGCAGAACAGGGCATATCTTTAGTTGATAATTTTCAGTTATCTTTTATGTCCATTAGTGCAGTTTGTACATAAAAATGTGAGTTCATGACACACAAGAAAATTAGCTACTTCTATGTCACTGAGATCGTCGCCAATCACTATATGAGCAGTATCAAATAAACACCAAACAATGCATATATTCATACAGTAAGCTTTCGATTAAGAAAGGAGGGAAATATTAGCAATGGTGTATAATATATTTTTAATTAAACAAAATACTCTGTCCCAAAAAGAATGGCATTCTAGGTTTCTTCACAAAGATTAAGAGTGGATCAAAAATACATGTGTGCCCTCAGTTAGTTGAGTTGCATGTAGAAAGTGGAGGGGATCTATTTCCATTCAATGATGCATACACGAGAGTAGCGCGCCAGATTGTGCATGATCTAGAAATTATGCTTGCATGGTTTTTGAATCGCAAGATGTCATTCTTTTTGGGGCAATTTTTGAATCCTAGAATGTCATTCTTTTTGGGTGGAGGGAGTAGATAAGAATGAAATGCATGTACATTGAAAATTTCTAGATTATCGATAGCAAGAGAAATACAAGAAAATATCATCAGTTTATATGCAAATGTTGATACCTGTATCAACGAAGATTTTCATGTTCATCAAATCCCGTAGACGTGAATCATGAAAAACTAGAATTCCTTCCAGTATAATCACATCTGAAGGATTAACCTGACGGCGGTCATAAAATTAGGGTTATTTGTAAAGAATGAGTATTACAAAAATGAACAGATAACATGAAGAGAGCAACATCAAGCCAACTTCTTTTCAGAATTTTTTACAACATGAAATCAACGTGGAGGGAGAAGGTGTTGACTAAATAGTGTGTCAGGTAACACTTACCCTATCACATAATTTTAGTTAGAAAAAAACATTCTCTGACCATGTTATTATTTGGATAATTCAGAAAAATGTAATTTTTTCAGGACCATGTGCAGATATTAATTGGCAATGTAAAGCTGTATTCAGAGTCTTATATAGTTCGGGACTACAAAACAATCAGTTTACCAGGTGGGGTCAATTATGATTATGAATAGCACCAAACTTAAAGTAGTACCTTCCTTCCATTTGGGACACTCTTGTGTAATTTGAAGTTGTAATTAGGAATGTTAACAGCTTTGCCACGTTTCAAGTTTTGCATACAAGAGAGAAGTAACTCCGTATCAAATGCATCTGAAATTTGGACAGAAGAAGCAGCAAAGTCAGAGCACATCCCTTGGGACTAGGATGATTAATTCTTACGAAAGGATGTATTGTACCTGGATGATCGAAGTTATAATCATGAACACGGGCTAATTCGTCATCAGTCAATCCATAATAAAAGGACTCCTGAAATACATGGGAGAAACAGTGTCATTGATCTTACGTATGACACAAGAAGAGAGGTTCTGTG
>OAMR01000251.1:1623775-1638243 GCA_900205405.1 Echinochloa crus-galli | reverse complement strand
ATGCCCCATCGAGAGAGATGTGGATGGCAGCCTGGGACCGGCCCAAAAGCAAAAGTGCATTTTTCCTTGTACTGTTTTTTTTCTTATAAAGGGGGTGAGGACTACTGGACTAGCGTCTAGCAACAGCAATTTAAGTGTTTTCTGTCTCAATTTCGGTATATTTTATTCGAATAAAAACTAACTCAATTTTTCTTGTGCGATCAAATCTAATCATGTGTTCATCCCAGCGGGTGAAGGAAGAAATGATTTGAATCGGATGCAAGCAAAAACAGAAGGAAAAAAGATCAACAAAAACAACAAAGGAATCAGTGGGTGAAGAAAGAAACGACTTACAATCGGATGTAAGCAAAAACTACAGGACAAAAAACTACAAGAACAACAAATGAATCGTTCGATCAACTCAGGAGCCTAAAGAATGAAAAATTTGAACAGAATCAAATTGTAGAACAAATGACGGAAGCCAGAGTCTGAAGAGCCTACAGAAACTACTTGAGCGCCTGCATTGCATGTTTGCAACAATCGGCATGGCCACCTTTATCTTAGAGTTAACTGTTGCTTCATTTTCCACTTAAGCCACAAGAAGGATAATCAACAGAATACCTTCTATAACGCCAAAAAATGTCCATATACTTACCCAAATAGTAGTAGCGATGTCATTTCTTATGTAAGAAGGGCTGGTTTACTTTCTTTGCAACGAACCATTCTGGTACGATGTAACTGTAGCAATATTGGGCTATTAGCTTGCTTTGAGGAGGTGATCATTATGTCTCAAAAAGAAAAAAAAGGAGGTGACCATTAAGGCATCAATTGCAGTTCACTTCTATAATACTTTGCCTTGCATAAAACAGCCATTAAGAACACATGACTCTCAGGCATACAGTAAGCTTTCGATTAAGAAAGGAGGGAAATATTAGCAATGGTGTATAATATATTTTTAATTAAACAAAATACTCTGTCCCAAAAAGAATGGCATTCTAGGTTTCTTCACAAAGATTAAGAGTGGATCAAAAATACATGTGTGCCCTCAGTTAGTTGAGTTGCATGTAGAAAGTGGAGGGGATCTATTTCCATTCAATGATGCATACACGAGATTAGCGCGCCAGATTGTGTATGCTCTAGAAATTATGCTTGCATGGTTTTTGAATCGCAAGACGTCATTCTTTTTGGGACAATTTTTGAATCCTAAAATGTCATTCTTTTTGGGTGGAGGGAGTAGATAAGAATGAAATGCATGTACATTGAAAATTTCTAGATTATCGATAGCAAGAGAAATACAAGAAAATATCATCAGTTTATATGCAAATGTTGATACCTGTATCAACGAAGATTTTCAGGTTCATCAAATCCCGTAGATGTGAATCATGAAAAACTAGAATTCCTTCCAGTATAATCACATCTGAAGGATTAACCTGACGGCGGTCATAAAATTAGGGTTATTTGTAAAGAATGAGTATTACAAAAATGAACAGATAACATGAAGAGATCAACATCAGCCAACTTCTTTTCAGAAATTTTTACAACATGAAATCAACGTGGAGGGAGAAGGTGTTGACTAAATAGTGTGTCAGGTAACACTTACCCTATCACATAATTTTAGTTAGAAAAAAACATTCTCTGACCATGTTATTATTTGGATAATTCAGAAAAAAAAGGGCAGACCCAGTGCCAGGCGGCTCCCACTCAAGTGGGGTTCTGGGGAAAATGTAATTTTTTCAGGACCATGTGCAGATATTAATTGGCAATGTAAAGCTGTATTCAGAGTCTTATATAGTTCAGGACTACAAAACAATCAGTTTACCAGGTGGGGTCAATTATGATTATGAATAGCACCAAACTTAAAGTAGTACCTTCCTTCCATTTGGGACACTCTTGTGTAATTTGAAGTTGTAATTAGGAATGTTAACAGCTTTGCCACGTTTCAAGTTTTGCATACAAGAGAGAAGTAACTCCGTATCAAATGCATCTGAAATTTGGACAGAAGAAGCAGCAAAGTCAGAGCACATCCCTTGGGACTAGGATGATTAATTCTTACGAAAGGATGTATTGTACCTGGATGATCGAAGTTATAATCATGAACACGGGCTAATTCGTCATCAGTCAATCCATAATAAAAGGACTCCTGAAATACATGGGAGAAATAGTGTCATTGATCATCTTACGACTGGAAACTGTGTATCATGACGTATGACACAAGAAGAGAGGTTCTGTGAATCATGACATATGACAAAAGAGGAGAGGTTCAAACAGATCACATAAGTAAGGAAGCACCTGTGTAACAACAACCACGCGCTGATCACGCAGCTGATCAATGATCATTTTGCACACGGTACTTTTGCCTGAAGATGTGCCCCCAGCAACACCTGCAACAGAGACAGCATTGGGGCATGGTACATTCGGAGGCAAAGGGCTGCACTATACGCTCAGCAGCGACAATCAATCAAGTAACACTAACCAATAACAAATGGCTCCTGGTAGCCATTCTCTATGCCTGACGTCGTGGGTTGTGCCTCAGCAGACATGGAGCCTTGGAGGTCCAGCTCGTCCAAACGGAGCGCGGAGTAATGGATTTCGGTGGCGGCGGCATCAAGCACTTGGTTCGCCGAATTCGAACCCATATACCTAAGTGGCAGGGGGCGGGCGGTAAGTATATAGGGCAAAATATCGAAGTTACGTACGGCGCGTGTTTGGGTCAGATCCGAACACAGGAATAGCTCGGCTTCGCACGGTGGAAGGGAAGGGAAGGGCGTACCTGGTGGTGGATGCTCGTCGCCGGGGAAGGGCGCCGCCGCTCGGCCCAGCCGTTGCCGCCAGAAGAAGAAGGCGACGACAGAGAGAAGGGAGAGGAACGAGAGGTGAACGGGAGAAAGAATAGGCCTCCTGGTAGGGGGCCGGCAGGTGCGGCTCAATTAGCCAGCCCACCAAGTGCGGCCCACCTACATACTATGCCCCATCGAGAGAGATGTGGATGGCAGCCTGGGACCGGCCCAAAAGCAAAAGTGCATTTTTCCTTGTACTGTTTTTTTTCTTATAAAGGGGGTGAGGACTACTGGACTAGCGTCTAGCAACAGCAATTTAAGTGTTTTCTGTCTC
The DNA here is from genome assembly GCA_900205405.1 of Echinochloa crus-galli. Lineage (NCBI taxonomy): Eukaryota > Viridiplantae > Streptophyta > Magnoliopsida > Poales > Poaceae > Echinochloa > Echinochloa crus-galli. The sequence continues at coordinate 1,635,153 of OAMR01000251.1, read as the reverse complement.
AATTTCGGTATATTTTATTCGAATAAAAACTAACTCAATTTTTCTTGTGCGATCAAATCTAATCATGTGTTCATCCCAGCGGGTGAAGGAAGAAATGATTTGAATCGGATGCAAGCAAAAACAGAAGGAAAAAAGATCAACAAAAACAACAAAGGAATCAGTGGGTGAAGAAAGAAACGACTTACAATCGGATGTAAGCAAAAACTACAGGACAAAAAACTACAAGAACAACAAATGAATCGTTCGATCAACTCAGGAGCCTAAAGAATGAAAAATTTGAACAGAATCAAATTGTAGAACAAATGACGGAAGCCAGAGTCTGAAGAGCCTACAGAAACTACTTGAGCGCCTGCATTGCATGTTTGCAACAATCGGCATGGCCACCTTTATCTTAGAGTTAACTGTTGCTTCATTTTCCACTTAAGCCACAAGAAGGATAATCAACAGAATACCTTCTATAACGCCAAAAAATGTCCATATACTTACCCAAATAGTAGTAGCGATGTCATTTCTTATGTAAGAAGGGCTGGTTTACTTTCTTTGCAACGAACCATTCTGGTACGATGTAACTGTAGCAATATTGGGCTATTAGCTTGCTTTGAGGAGGTGATCATTATGTCTCAAAAAGAAAAAAAAGGAGGTGACCATTAAGGCATCAATTGCAGTTCACTTCTATAATACTTTGCCTTGCATAAAACAGCCATTAAGAACACATGACTCTCAGGTGCCCCGATATATATGAGAGGAACTTTTACCTTTTAACCATAGTTTCAGAGATTTATACCACAAGAACACAATTATGTTTCCCGAAAAAAAAAGAACACAACAATGCTTTCCACAGGTGGTGGGTCCACTTCAATCTGCATCATCGCCTCATCGGTATGGCAAAGCAAAGGACAGTGGGGCGGGCCCAGTATTGATGCATGGGTATTCAGCTGAATACCAAAAAAAAATTGGCAAAAAATTTATACACATAATATATAACATGTATATGTATCAAAAATAGAAAATAACCTCACAAAACAGACTTACCAATCTCATATTGACTCTTGGGCTCAAATGGCTCACTTCCCAATCTTATTTTGGTATTTAATTATGTGTTATAAATCAATACTTGAGACTGGCAAAGATTTTTTTCGCCCTTTAAAAATTTTGAATACCCAAACCTCAAATCCTGGGCCTGCCCCTGCTCACGGATGAAATCGGCGACGAGTTATCAAGGCTGCTGACTCGTCCTTCTGCTTCTCTGAATATTTGGATCCTGGCAACGAGACACAAGGAAGGCTCGGCCGAGAAGAGAAGCGTCTTTTTTTTTCCGATGACTAGGATAATAGAAGCGACTTTCGGTGTTAACTCTAACGTCCGTGTTTCTTTCTTCTTGGAAAAAAAAAAGACAACCCGACTGCTGGCGACTGCACGACGGACTCCACGATCGTTAAACTCTAACCGAGACGAGCTCGGCTTCGGCCGCGCAGCGTCTGTTCTTCCGTTCGGAAAAGCATGACAGGCGGGCCTTTATAATGTTGGCCGCAGGGTGTGCTCTCTCCACCAACAGCTCGGGCTGCAGGTATTGAAATTTACGCCTGTCCAGAGCGACACATAGATCATATGGAAATATGACAAAAGTAAATTTGGAGATATCAGTCGTGGTGGTGGTCGAAACAAAAGAAAAGGAAGTGAGGGAAAAGCCTAAAGAATCCAAGCCTGCAACCTTTGCTGATCTTGAAAAAGGCATTCAGACTCAGACTCAGACTCAAGGAGGCCAGTCGGATTTGGATGAGGATATCGGAACCGTCAGTGTCTTTGATGTAAGTCCAGCATTATCTCAAAATCTAGATTCCCACTTCAAAAAGTTATTTTCACTTCTACATTATATTCCTGCATCTTCGATTTATTGTCTCACGTGTTAGCGTTATTGCTGTGTTAATGGTTTTAAATTATGTATTTTTCACTCATTAAACTTTCCATGTTCTGTTCATTGTTTTGTAGGAAGTTTGCTCGCTGGTCCTGCTTCTCGTCTTTATCGCCGTTGTAATCATCATTTTCGTGAAGGTTCCCGTATCGTGGGACTCATGATGTGTTTTGGTGGTGATTATGGTCGTCTCACCAAGAGATGACTGTATTGAAGAGCATATGGCCGAGAACGGTACAACTCCGAATTGAGCAGTGTTTATGTAATGTCACAAACTATGTAGTAACAAAATGGCAATGGGCAGTGGGCACCAACAAAACGTAATTACTTGTATTCTGGTGCAGATTCCCCTCTAATCGGTTTAACATAGTATGTAACCCCACATTGTAAGCAGGCCACCTTATGGTGTTTCTTTCCCCTCAAAATCTCATTTGTGCACCATTTTTCCTTAAAAAATCTCACCTGTGTAACGTTAATCTTCAGTAACTATACGTATTAGCTTGTCATGATTTTTGTTGCTGGTGTTTGGTCAATTGTAATATGGTATATTCATTTGGAGTTTGGTCAGGCCGGGTTCATGTGACATGCATAGTGGCTGCTTAATTAACCAAGGGTCAGTGACTCAGTGTCCGTGTGTCACATTGTTCTTCCTCGGCCTGCAAAGTCTGCATCTCTTTCTGTTGGCGGGTGGCTACACGGCCCAAAGAAGGGAAAGAAGAGATGGAGCAGTACCTTGAATTTCTTTTCGGTTTAACATTGGGCCAAACTGGACCCCAGTTCTCATTTCAATGCATATGTGTTTTTTCAGAATTAAGTTTCAAAATACAAACACACTTTCGATTATTTCTAAATTTCTAACGATTACATGTCAAAATTGTTAGGTTTAGTCCCACATCGAAAATTAATGATGGGAAAGTACAACATATAAGTCGTTGACAGCCCTCATCTATTGGATTAGTCTTTTAGGTTGAGTTAGGCCTGAGCCTTGGTTGTTGTTGCTCCATTGGACTTAGGCCTGTTGGAGTGCCGGTTCATGGGACTAGTTGAGCTATAAGTCCCGCACTTGTAAATTTGCCATTATCACATGAGTTGTTCTATATTTGTTGAACTAACTTAAATCCTAAACTCTAACATCAGTTCAAAGAAATGAATGTTGTGTGGAAAGTGTTTTTCTTTTTTTGAAAGATTGGCAGGAGTCATTAACGAGGGAAAGCATGCTGGTCCTAAACTCTAACATCAGTTCAAAAAGCATGCCGTGTACATCATGATCGCTGCTTTTGTTCTTCTCATCTTCTTGGGCAGATTTCTGAGTTCACTTGTCCACCAATCCATCACCTCATCTTCCTGTGTCGGCGTGGCTAGGAGTCCCTCAGACCATGCCACAACTAATCCAGATTTCCTTTGCAAAGTGGAAAGTGCTATATGTTGGAACTATAAGTGCATAATTTCCATAGGATTAAAGTCTAGCATAATCACATGAACACCTAATTACAATTAATTAGCCCTTAATTATACTAACAGGGTTGTTAACAATTACTATGCTCTTTAAGTGCCACTGATGACGTCATGCATGCTCGGAGTAGCAGACATGCACCAGTGTAGGAGCAGGTCGTAGCCGGCGCTTCTCCATATTGAGGCCGACATCCCTCTGGTTGATGATCGCGAGTGCAGGAAACAAAGAAGGCAGGGCCCGCGATGACGGTGAAGACATTGTGTTTTCATCAGTTTCTGTCCTCGTCGACCACGAAGGATGGTAGGCAAAACTATGTAAAAAGAAGATTCTCCATCACATCAAAATGTCATAACATGCATGGAGTACTAAATGTAGATGAAATCAAAAACTAATTGCACAGTTTTGTTGTATTCTGCGAGACGAACATTTTAAGCCTAATTAATCAATTTTTGGACAATTTTTTCACACATACAAACGCAATGATTACGAAGTGACCCTTTCCTTCGCTCCCAAATTTGGAACTAAACAAGGCCTAGGAAGTCCCCCTACCTGTAGCACAGGTGACACGTGACCAAGCTAACATCAGCTTGTTCGTTTGGCTTTTCAGCCACCAGTATTCTTCTCTCAAGCATAAATCAGCACCAACCACCAGCCATCAACAGTATTCTTCTCTCAGCATAAATCAGTATCAGCCACCAACCATCAGCCAACCGAACAGACCGATGGTTTGTTCTGGACAACGGTTGACTTGTAGCTGGTCAGGTTGATTTTCATCCAAATTAGGAAGCCCCCCTACCTGTACGGGTTGACCATAGGAACCAGGAGCATATTACAACGAGCTCTTTTACAGTACCCAATACCACTCTTGGGTGGTATATGGTATAGACATGGGTAATTTAGTAATTGCGACTACCCGTCGCCGGTCGCCGTACAGAGACAAGAGATAGACGTCGGGAAAATGAGGAACAAAGGGAAATGAATAAGATTGAGAGGGAAATGAAACGGCAGGTCACGGTAAATTTGAATGATCGAACGAAAAAATTACTTAATTATATTAATTACAGTGATGCTATTTATATTTCTTCCAATAATACCCTTATACTATCTATATCACTCCCCATATACTACCTATACCACTGATCCATGTTATAATGGTATATAATTTTTCTTAACTAATCAGAAGTTTATATATTTTTAATCAATGATATTAGGTACCGTACATGTAGTTTGGATGAAAGAAAACGGAGGGCGCATAAAATGGTTACTAGCTAACAAGATGTTTGCCGTGTTGGGCTGTCACGATTCTCCTCAAACCTGACCGCGATTTTGACACAGGCACTGTTAGTTTCCTTTCGATCGTTTTCCTTGGGCTAATCGCTGGTGCATAGCTTGGAGCACATTACACATCTCATCATCACGCAAAATGGGGCAAATCAATGTCAACCACTGGAGTACTGGACAGCTCCGAACTAGCAGGTCGAGATTGCTCACTCCAGTCACTGAATTCAGGTATTGCCAGACCGTGGAACAGAGCAGAACAGCCTCACGCTGGTTGTTTACGGAGCGGGATTGAGTGACTTTGTGAAGTCACGAAACACTGTAGTGGTAACTTTAGTTACAGCCCGTTCATCCTGAGATCGACAGCTGCAGCAGCACTACATATTGTAGCAAATACTGTGCCGATTTGTACTGTGTATCACTATAGAAAAACACTGTAGCGCTTGAACTGCGCACCGGTCCTATAGCCAACACTGTTTATGTGCTTCTAGCCGTAGATCTCGGAATGGAATGTTTATAGGGGGCCGAAAGTTACCGCTACATTGATTCATGACTTTGCTTCGTAAAGTCACTCGATCTCACCTCGTTGTTTACTTGTCCATGTTTGGCAAGTGCTCTCGCGCACGACCGGTTACCGGAACTTACTCTGGGGCTGGAGACCCGGGTTCGAGTCCCTGCACCCTCTCTTAATAAAAAGCGAAGGGGCAGTCTGCCCTCTTCTGCCTCATTTTTTTTTGTTTACTTGTCCATGCAGCAACAGCAACAACAGCTAAAGGCGTCAGCACACATGCGACTCATGAATCATACATTCACCGTCTCAACCCGTTGCACATACACGGCGATCACGAACACAAAAACGAGCTGTAAATAATGTAACAGGATCAGCATGGCTTTAAGTCTTTAACCACCACGAACTCCAAGCTTATTCGGTTGATTGGACCGGACGACAAACAAAGCCGCATCTGGCCACTCTCAGCTCGCCTAGTACGGCTCGATGCAGTCGAAGAGGCGACGATGCTCCGACGGCCAACCCGCCGCCTCCGCCGCCGTCGGGGATCTGACGCTGGAAGGCGGCGCGCCGGTCGGCGTCAGCGACTGAGCCGGCGCCCGCGGGCTCTCCCGGCTTGCCAGCGCCTGCCGGGACGCGTCGGGGTTGCCCTCCACCTGCAGCATCTGCAGCTGCCGCCGCCGCCTCTGCTCCCTCCTCACCTCGTTGCGCTTGTTCACGTAGTCCTCGTGGATGAACACCTCCATCGTCTCCTTGATCTCACTACTAGCAGTGTGAATAATTTTATTACTCCTCCCAAACGCTCATCGGAATTCCCAAGATCCTAATGAAAAATGACACTTCGAGCCGAAGAGGGGAGTGTTGCAGTGGAGAACTGGAGTTGTATATAGACTGATTCATGATTCATCCAGGTATTGTTAAGTGCGGAGGTCACTGTCAGTCGCTGTTGCCTTTAACCAATTTCACAAGGCTGCAGCTGCCATTAGTCCATGCCAAGTGTGCAGTCCACAATGGCAAAAAAAAAAGAAAAAAAAAGAAACGCCCTGTTTAACGCCATTACCAAAAGCTCCGATGCCACATCGCTACGACTACGAAAGCGTGTCTGGCTGCTTCTGGAGAAATTAAAAGGAGCCCTTTCTAGTTTCTAGCTAGTGCGATTTCCCATGTTTCTTGGTCACATCTACTAGGAGCCTGGCTTGTTTTTTTCTCCAGGATGGTATTTCTTGTGATGGTATTTTTAACCAGGATGTTGCTGTCATACACTCTCAACTCTCATGCTTGACGTTGCCCAAAACACAAGAATTCGTGGTGTACATTGGTGGGCGAGCAGGACAACGGTGTGCTCCAGGTTAGACCCGGACGCCGGCCGGTTGCTGTCGCTGTCCATGGGGAATTTTTCCATGCAGAGAATGCTGAGGTGGTTGCCTGCTCGCCGCGGCATGGGATCGTGGATCAGAAAGAGCACAAAGAGCTAGAGATGTGGTTGTGTGGTATGTGTGCCAAGATTCATCACCCACCTCATAATATCTTCTTAGGATTAGTGGCCACTGATATCAGCAAATCCTCCACTTTTTGGCTGGCTTTTGCATGGGTCCAAATTCCAGTCCACATTTCAAATGTTTTCCCCTTCTTTGTTGGAGATAACCAGAATTTGGTGATATCTTCGGATTAGAAAACCAAGAGACTTCGAATCGAGCAAGTTCGCACAATGAGTCATATTTTTAGGATTGAAAGGCAAGAGTGTTTAGCAGAGAAAGGTTAGCGAACAAAAACTGAAATTGTTTGCCGTTTGTTTCATGGATTCGATCTCAAAGAAGAGATCCATGTTTCATTCATGTACAAAATAAGCCAAACAAATCCATGTGCGCCTTTTGATTTAACAAAATGTTTCGTTTACAACCAAAATTCCAAAAGCGTATATACAGATTTTTGGTTTATTGACTACCACACCAGACTAATCAAAAACATATTATTCGAAATAGTTGTATGCGAACACCCACAAAATTTTACCAGCTGATAGCTCCTCTGTCTAGTGCTCCATTATTTCACAAGGAAGTTGATGCAGTCATTGTCCTCCGCCCATTTCCGAGGATGATAACAATGATGGTCACATCATCGTGGTATTTCCTCCTACTTCCAACAGGTATCCTCATCAATTCTTCAGCTGTTAAAGCTGGAAAAAAGGGAAGAAACTATAGTTAGGAGTTGGCCTTGATGCGTGCCGATTTTATGATTCTGAAATTATTTCAAAGATGCCGATTACATGGGAAGAAGGATACACAATACTATCATAGAAATTACAATGTTTCCAACGCAATATGCTAAACAAGTGCATTGGGCTCTAGAATAGCTGATCCACTTAGCAAAAGCCCACTTATTATTCAATGCTTTAATCATAAGTTCACAATATATTTTGGAGCATACCTGCTTCCCTGGCTGCTTTGAGTATAAGTTGCTCGATGAGATATTTTGCAGGATCCCCCATTGGATTCTCATGCATGAATTGATAAACCAACTGAACAACTTCATTGTTACTGAAGAAATCAAATAATCCATCACTACCAAGCACGACAAACAAATCATCATCTGTAACTTTGTGACTCAATGTGTGCGGATTTGTATAAACATAAGGTGGGCTGCTCAAATCACGAACACGGAGAATGCCCATGAGTGCATCATTAAACTTTTTCTGCAAATTGACAAAAAAAAGGTATTATTTAAACTGTAAGCATAATTATGAATTTTATTCGCCTATGTAAGGATCATATGTTACCAGTTACCTGCTTTAGATAGCCAACACCAAAAGCACGAGTAACCTTCAGCTTTCCTTTTATTTTGCTACCCCTTACAACTGAAGAATCATTGGGATGATCAGCTATAAGTTTTTGGTACTCCAATGGATTTTCAAGTGAGTGGGTCTCTGTTAATTGAGTAGCCTTTAAGGTGCCCTTTTCTGCATATGGCATGGAAGCAAGCACAGCTCTACTATCCCCCAGATTCAAGATGCACAAATCTGTTCCATGAAGAAGCACAACCAGAACACAGGACCCTACTGAAACTAAATCTGGTCTATCATCCATCTCTTTTTCAACCATGCATAGAAAATCATTCTCAGCTTGTTCTACAGCAGTGGAAAGGCAGTTCAGCACACCAGCTCGAAATGTTTCAGAAAACTTCATATCTCCATTTTCTGCAATTCTCATGGCTAGTGTGAGCTCACTTTTAACACCACTAAGAGAGCTTTCTGATGAACTATATAGACCATTTTGTTGCTTGATCCGACTCTCCAACAAGTATAAGTAATATACTATGTTATCATATAGAGTTACCGCTAGAAAATCAGCTGCATCTCTCCCATTAAATCCATCGTAAATTCCACAAATCAACCATCCATTTTTCTCTGAGCACACAGCTTGAACTCTATCCTCCCCAGCAGCTCCGCCAGCCATTTTCACCTCTGTATTAGTCAGAAAATTGGATGATACAGCTGTTGGAGCGCTGGACCTCCAAGTATTTTTACTGATTTCAAATATAGAGCTCTCAGGGCTGCCTTGTGAGGTGGAGAATGAGTCTAATCTTGACATTGATGGAGAAGAAACAATTTTTCTAAAGGAATTTGGAGAATCTAGTTCTGGTAAAATTTCTTCACCGATAAGACCCTTGCAGATATTTGTGTTTGCCAGTGTGAAATTTGCACTAATTGCAGCACCAGATAAACAAGTAAATGAGCCATTTCGTGACCCCATCATTGTATTAGACCCAAATATGGTCTTAGGAGAGATGCGATTCTCATGATCATTTTCAGAAGGGAAGCTTGAATAAGAATCACAATGGTATCCGAAACTGACATTGAGATTGCTATAACTCCTGACAAGCATGTCTTCATCCTCAGAGCTGATGCTGTGATCACTATTATCCTTATAAAACAGTTCTTCGTCCACCATGTTGTTTTTTTATAGAAGTATAACACCAGTATAATGTAATATTGATGCAACACTTTGTTTTAAAGGTCCTGATGCTATTCAAATGCCATGTCAAATACTGCTTCCTTTATACTTAAATGGAAACGCGAACCAAACCTGAAATAATAGTAGGATTGTTACTGATGGCACGCGAGCAAAGCCACATAGGATTGTGTAATGAAAAAAAAGAGCTTTTTTTGTTGTCTTCAATACAATTGTTTACCTCCATGTTTGAGGGAATAATTTGAATGGTTGTCCTCAAAAAAAATTTGAATGGTTGTGGTTCAACCGTTTAACTGGTCCATACTTTTGTTTGAGAATTAGTCCTTCGTACTATTTTAGTAAATTGGTTTGACTATACGTGCAGCCAAATTTAAGGGGGTGAATTACATGTCAAGGAGTTGCAAATTTCCACGGAAGAAAATGAGAAACCTGGAGTTTGACTTGTGCAGGTTGTAACCTTTATCGTATTACAAAGGGCGTACCCAGTGCCGTAGGCTTCCCGCACCGTGCGGGGTCTGGGGAAGGGTTGTAATAGCGCCCAAACCTTACCCGCATAAATATGCAGAGGCTGGGGCTTGAACCCGGGACCTTCCGGTTACAGACGGTAGGCTCTACCGCTGCACCAAGCCCGCCCTTCAACCTTTATCGTATTACAATCCCACAAATATTTTATTCTATAAGGAAATAAATAGAGGTGATCATAATGACTGTAGCCTCCTTCATCTCGAATTGTACAACCATAGATAAACTATTAAACTAATTACACAGCATAATTGGACACAGTTTCGGAAACATGACACTTCCACAAGATCTACTTTTACAGAAAATTAAAAAAAACGGAAAACAAATCCCCACCAAAGCAAAGCAATCAGGAACACCCTCAGGAACCAGGAGAGCATGAGGGTAAAAATGCTCTGGAGTCACGGGCATGTGAAGTAAGAGGAGGAAGGACGGGACAGAACAACAACCAACCTGAAGTGAGAAGGGGTTGCTTCGCATACGACCGGAGCGCACGGTGGCTCTATGATGTACCTCACCACAGCGACTGTGACCAGTGCCCCCACACGAACTAACCTTCTTCTTAGCGTTCACCTGCGCGCCACCGGGCATGTGAGGAGCGATCAAATTAACTAAGAGAGCAGCCCGAAAGGAATCGACACATACAAAAAAGAAAAAAAAAATCCATGGCCGATACTTACAGATGCATCCATCTAAGTTCAGAGAGATGGGAACCGGGCCAGGCGACGCAGCCCCTGCTCTCCCCCCATTCCCGACCAACGCGGCGCAGCGGGGCAAGAGACCAAGCAATCTTCCCTTAAGTAAAGCGCCGCCCGTTCTCGAAGACCCGGCAACCTATCGCAGCGGAAACAGAGCACGAATCGAGAATCAGCATAATACCGGAAAAAGGGAGCGCGAGTGAGAGGTTGCGTGCGCAGCTGCACCCTCAATCTGCAGAACAGAACAGGGACCGAGGGAGAGAGGAGAGGGACGATTCGCTGGCTTACCTCTCCGCCTCCGCCAATGACCGGCCCCCGAGCCGCCAATCCAGGAAGAGCCGAGCGAGTTGAGGGCGGAGGAGTGGAGCGGCGGGCGGGAGGACCACTAGGAGAGAGAGGGAGGAAGAAGAGAAGGCTGCGGTGCGGTGCGGCGCGGCGCGGCGGGGAGGAGATGTGGGGGACGGAAATTTGGTGGAAGGTGTGGGCTGCGGCGAATATATCGGGGTGGTGGTGGACTGGTGGCTGGTGGGGGACGGAGAGTCGGAGAGAGAGAGGGAAGCAACGGATTCACCTGTTTTTTATTCTTTCCTTTTCTCTTCCTTTGTTCCTATTACGAGATCTGACTGCGTCCGGTGATCTGATTGGATACGCCAAATCCAAGCCCTGCCACCCTGCCCTGTGCTTTACCGGTTTATTTTTAGGCACTCCGGGACACCGTCGAAATTGGCTACGACACAACGCCATCGAAGCTATTTGACAGGTAGTATTATGAAATCGGGATTCTTTACCGAGACACACCGCAAGCAATATAATATCAATTTCTCTGATTGGACGAGGGAGAAGAGGTAGGAAAAGACCATTTTACCCTCGAGTGAGTTGGGGCCCGCGTGTCAGCTCTCTCTTCTTCCCGGCGACCTTGCTTCTCTGAATCCACGGGAATGACTGCCGGGGTCAGAGACAGCTGCGGGGAGGTGAACACGCCGCCGCCGCGAACTCGATCTGCCCGCTGCCGCCGCCGCCGCGAGCTCGATCTGCCCGCTGCCGC
>OAMR01000251.1:1606402-1621124 GCA_900205405.1 Echinochloa crus-galli | reverse complement strand
TTTTTTAGAACAAGAGCAAGTCAATTCTCCTATCATTTTCAGCATTTGTTTTTCCAGCAAAAGCAGCGAGGACCTGGGGTCAGGGACAGATTAGAAGCAAGACTCCCGTCTCCTCCTTTTCATGTGCGCGTAGGCCTACACCTACACTAACACTACCACACTTTATATCTTTAGTTCAAAAAGCAACTCTCAAATACACTATGCAAAAAGAAGATTCCCCGTCACATCAAAATGTCATAACATGCATGGAGTACTAAATGTAGATGAAATCAAAAACTAATTACACAGTTTTATTGTGCTCTGCGAGACGAACATTTTGAGCCTAATTAATCATTTTTTGGATAATTTTTCACAAATACAAATGAAATGCTACAGTGATGCAATGACTACGAAGTGACATCATACTCTCAAATTCACCCTCCCAATTCTAACATCTAAACAAGACCTCATCACGATGCATACAGAAACTGCTACGCCAGTTGACCCGAGGTGATTATTATATAAACTATATATATCGTGCTTGCAAGTGCCACAAATTATTGATGATGAGCCGAGTGATGAACGTGAAAGTGATGTGGGGCTTGAATTCAGCCTGCCAATTATTCTTGGCGTCGTTCAAATAATTACGCTTTTGATTTGTTCATGGCACAGCTATAGTGGCTAACGTTCGTGTATACTACAGGGGTGTCTGCATCTACTGAATATCTTTGCTCCACTGCTTACGCCATCATACAAGGAGTCAAGGACAGCAACACTGTATCTCTTTGTACTTGCACTAAATATATCTGTTTATCTTGATGCTGTCACCCTCAGCACAGTTCATACTCGATCTTAATATTTTTTAGTGAAAAATAGAACTAAACACGGCTGGAATCGACAAGAATGACTGCTGAATGATAAAATAAATATGAAGAGAATTCGGATACGCAAGAATGCAATATGTTCTTGGATACTAGATTTTGTTTATCATGAAATCTCTTATGACATCTCTTGTGATACTTTGAATGGGCTTCATAACCATATCTCCCCTAACACGGCCGGTTGCAGCATTCCCTCTCATTGCCGGTTCATATGTGACAAGAGGAAAACATCCAATTTTTCCATCAAAAATGCACTCCCCATCTCTAAACCTCGGCCGAGCAACAACAGTGATAAACATGAGCCTAGGGATGTAGTTTTTGTTCTTACAAGTTCTGTGCGGTTCATCTTCTTCGGGTACCAAATAAACATTCTCTGATTTTTGATATAAGTAAAACCATTTCTCATCCATGATAACAAAGTCAAAAAAATCTCTAAGCATTGGATCACCATTCAACCCCCTCTTAACCATGTCAACACAGAACTGCAATCTAGTTTTTTTTGTTTGCTGGCGTGAGAAAGGGTTTTAGGCTACTAGAATGACGCCTAAGCTTTCCTTGTTTCAAGTATCTTATCAGCTTCGATTTGCTAATGCTTAGCCTGGCGCAAACATCCTCTATGGTCATCCTATCCTTTAGAGGAACGTGACGCAAAGATTCCAAATCAACAGGTATTTCTTTACGACCAACTCTCCCCTTTTTTAGACTAGAAACAACCACCGGCACCGAATTAGCAAGTTGTATTTTACCTCTACTCCAAACGCGACGCACTGACCGAACATGAAGATTAAATTGCTCGGCAACAATTTGGGTATCTTTCTTGTGGAGTTTCCCGTTGTTGCTTCTAGCCAACAACGCTTGATATATTTTCTTCCTCATATCTTCGGTCATATCTTTCCGTCGGTGGTTCACTACAACCGGTTCTTGTTCTACAAAATGCACATACTATAGTAAAGCATAAGCATTGTAACAAATACCAGCCATGTTTAGAATGTAAGATGAGTTCAAACAAATACCAGCCATGTTTTGAATGAAATCCATATCAACGGCGCCAAACTCATCAACAGGTAAGTTCAAATCTAAACCTGTGCAAACAACATGTGAAAAATGAGAGAGTTTACACAAAAAGAGGAAAATCCAAAAGAGAGTTGAAGTAATTACCAGGAGCTCCTTCTTCTTCTACTACAATGCCCTGAGCATCGAGAAGGAAACCATCAGGAGGCATGTTCAAATCCATTTTGGCTAGCTAGCACGTGTGCTCAGAAAGGAGGAGCTCCAGGCATTTATATTCTAGTCGGACCGTGGCAACGAGCGAAAACGGCGCGGCATGGAAAAAAACACGAACGAAAACGAAAAACGGCGCGGCAAAGGGTAACGAAAAAACACCGCGGCAAAAAGCGCGGAGATTAGCGCCAAATCAACGACAAAGAAAAAAACGAACAAATTTCAGCCAGCTGAACGCGCCACCACGTTCCCCTTCGCGCGTCTCACGTCGCCCCCTCGCTACGCACAGGACCATGAAGCGCCATGCAAAAATCACAGCAAACTGCAAAAATCCGCATGTGCATGGAATCGATCTCGCGCCTTTATGCATCGAGCTGCGTTCTCCTAGCCAACCAGGAGAGACGTCGTCAGTGGTTATTCTACACCCGTGACCCTATTTATGAGGGGTAAACAAGGAAAAATTAGCCCTAATAAATGACTCCTTGGTATTAGTAATCTGGTCTTGAGGGACTTCTTTTCTGATACCGGAGGGAGTATATACTCCTAAATTGAGGAATTGCTAGTGGACATAATGTTGCATATTTCTATTAGGCTCAGGCTAGGATGTTAGGCTGTTGTGGCTCGTTTTACCTCGCGGACTACCGAGCTAAAATATTAGCTCAATTCGTTATAATTTTTCAACGAGCCAAGTCGAGTGAGCTAGCCAGCCATGAGTTTTTCGTCCAGCCGTACCCTCAACACCGTACCCTCAACGCGTGATGGCCTGCGCCCTTGGACAATGTTAGAGACTTACGGTTTCCATGGGTCACCGCCTCGCTTAGCACTGGCTCGCCCCCACACCCTGCTGCTTGGTGCTTGCTATCAATGTTTAAAATCTGTCCTTTTTTGTCATGACCGAAATCACTGTTTGGGTGACATTTCAGACTTTTCATAAAAAACATCTTTTGTATCCGCATCTTGGCGATTTTTTATGAAATTCGGTGTTTTCTATATTCGAAAAAGGGGCGAAGTCCCAATCGCTACTGCCACTGCTAGGGGAAGATGGATGAGCAGGAGTCATGGATTCCAAGGAGGTTTTGCTAAATTATAACTAGGGAGCGATATACTAATCTAACAAGGTTCGTTTGCAACTCTATCATTTAACGGTGCAAACTTTAGTCGACCTCTAATGGCAGAATCTAGTAGTTTCTCCTTGTAACATGAACTTAATTGTCAGAAAAAAATACGCCTGGAAATCATCACGATGCATATACAGAAATGCTCCGCCAGTTGACCTAAGCTGATTATATTATAAACTATATATATATATATCGTGCTTGCAACTTGCAAGTGCCACAAATTATTGATGATGAGCCGAGTGATGAACGTGAAAGTGATGTGGGGCTTGAATTCAGCCTGCCAATTATTCTTGGCGTCGTTCAAATAATTACGCTTTTGATTTGTTCATGGCACAGCTATAGTGGCTAACGTTCGTGTATACTACAGGGGTGTCTGCATCTACTGAATATCTTTCTTCCACTGCCTACGCCATCATACAAGGAGTCAAGGACAGCAACACTGTATCTCTTTGTACTTGCACTAAATATATCTGTTTATCTTGATGCTGTCACCCTCAGCACAGTTCATACTCGATCTTAATATTTTTTAGTGAAAAATAGAACTAAACACGGCTGGAATCGACAAGAATGACTGCTGAATGATAAAATAAATATGAAGAGAATTCGGATACGCAAGAATGCAATATGTTCTTGGATACTCTAATGGTAAGGGCCTTGTCTGGATCTAGCGGACTAGATCGCTTCAAAATTAAGTCGTAACCCAATTGATTCCTTTTTATTGTGGGGTTGCGGTCGTCTGCCTGTGTCTTTGTGCCAAATCGGGATAATAGAGACGTCGGGAGAGTGTTTGCTTCTGTACTGCACAAACAGTCTCTGCTTTCTAGAAAGAACTGTCGCAGAGTTTTGTCGTCTTTTCAAACATTTTCAGCATCTCTTTTTCTTGCCAAGAAGCTGAAACTAACCAAAGTTCAAAGTTATGCCATTGGATTCCAGTGGCGAATCGATAGAGAGATAATCAATCTGCTGCTCATGTAAGTATCTCATGAGACCTCAATAATTGAACTCCAGAGAGTTCCATGAACTCGCACATGCATGCACGTATAGTCCGTCGAACCACTTGACTCCTCGTCAGTGGGAGACGCTGTTCCTGATAACGTCGCCGATAAAGCCACAGCCAGCAAGAAACATTGCAACCCTCCGTGCTCAACACACGCCGGCCGGCCGGCCGGTTGGTGATACTGATACATCGGCAATCTGATCTCCCCTGCCGGACATATCTTCCAAACCATGCTGCACAAATTCGCAAACATTAGGTTCAATTCATCGCACCTCGCGCGCGGCGTACGTGTCCGGCACTCCGGCGGGCTCGATCGTGATCGATATATCCTGCAGAGATTTCATGGATATGCGCGAGTCGAACGCCTTCGTCCCTCCGCGCGCACCTTTTCAGCGATCCGGACGTGCTACCAGCTTTAGCTCCTGCTCCGATCCTCGCTCAGCGCTAGATTTTCGGAGGGGGAATTGCGGCCAACATTGACCAGCGCAGGCCGGGGCGGCAGCCAGTAGATGAGCATAGCACGCCGGCCGGGCGGCCGGACGCGAGCGCGACAGGGACGCCCGCGTTTCCGAGGCGCGACGCGCGCGCGAGAAAGCTAGACCGAGAGCGACCCAACCCTCCTCAAATCGCCGCGTCGCTTTCGGATCGTGCGCCGGGGAGATAGATCGAGATCCATCCGGTGGTGCCGTGCCGTGGTGGCGGTGAACCGGCGGGCGGCGGCGACGTACGTATACGTACGATGCCAGTTGCCAGCCGCGACGACAGGGACCGGGCGTGCGCAGCGCGGCTTCCCGTTCCGCCAAAGGGCAACAGTGCCGGCGGCGATCGACGGGGCCGCCGGGGCACGCACGCGCTGCGCGGCGCGGGGAAGAAGACGACGAAAACGGAGCAGCGAATCGCGAGGCTGGGGGGCAGAAAAAGAACGGACGGGGCGGCACGAAAAGATTGGAGCTTCGGAGCCTGTGGCGGTGGCTGTGGCTGTGGCTGTGCGTACGTGGTCTCTAGCTGCTAGGCGGGCGAGGGGCGAGCAGCATCTTTCTTTCTGTCTGTCTGCCGTATGTCTCTTGTTCGTCGCGCTCGCCGACGACGAACGCATGGAGGGAGTTGCTCGCGGGAGATCTCGAGGATCGCGGGGGCGTGCGCTGCGCGGCGGCACACGCGGCGCCCGCGAGCTTCACACGAATAGTTTTTGGGGCCGCACGGCGCCAGCTAGGGACCGTTCCGTATATGGAAATCAGCTGGTCCGTACCTGATTGATGATACTTAAATTTGTGTAATTTTTTTAAAAAAATCTTAGATTTGCCTGAACGTCGATCATATCGACGAAACGAACATGAAACGCGGTTACAGCAAAGTAAACGCATATACGCCACGCCATGTCATCCGCCGGGCCTAGTTGAACATTTCAACTTGCTGTAAGTTATAACGATAGATTCCTGCAAGCAACGTCATGGCAGACAACTATAGCCTATAGGGTGATTAAAGATGATAGATTTATCCATCCAGACATTTACCAAATAGTGTTTTTCCATGATCAATAATGGAGCTGACGCCATCCTGCCGCGACAAAAATAGTGTCAAGTGGGCGAGTGGGGTTCACACGATAATTTTGTTTTGCTTCACCAGCTCGTCATGTCGCCTTGACACTTGTCCATTGGGGGCATCCAAGGGCCAGCCAATTTTAAGATTCTAGGGGGCCGTTGTTAATCCTCGCTATACTATGTGATGCTTGTGGTAAACTCAGCTAGGTAGCAAGCTCACTAAGGTCAGGTGTGTCTAATTCTGCATCACTGTGCATTGGCCACATTGTTTGAGACTAACCCGTACGGGAGGAACAAGTTGGAGAACATATTCCAGGGTAGGCATGAATTATGTGAGGAACGAGGACAAAGAATCTTATCCCTGCGACCTTGCCGCATGTGAAACCGGCTCCGTCAGTACCTTTTATCATGTTTAAATTAAACACATATAATCCGCGTATAATCTTTTTTTCTTTATGATCGTCATGCAAATGCAGTCTCCTCAATGATGAGATGCACATCCACGGCCAATTTTGCCTTGTGGGTGCGCTTGTCTGACCCTCAAAAGGAATGTGGCCATGCATAGGATCGATGATTCAGCTGCCACCATGGCACCATGAGGCCTCATGGGGTTTGTTTCAGACTTTCAGAGTTGCAATGGAACGAGAGCATGTTCTCCGAGTACACTGATCTGTCTTTTTTTTTGGAAGAGAAGTACACTGATCTGTTCGTAGACAGTAGACACTACCAATAAGAATGAACGGACAAAAAAGGATCTGGTATCTGCATGTGAACTGAAGAATGCAAAGGCGATCTGAGAAAGGTGCATGTGCCCAACTCGAGCGCCAGTGTGCTCTCTGAGGTCTGATTGTCTGAATCGGCCTAAATTAGCAGGCTGCGCTTCTTTCGGCAGTGGTCAGCTAGGCGAACTGCTGAATCGCGTTTCCAAAGTTTGGAATCCAAACTCAGAAGTATGAAATGTTTTGGAGCTCCCTACAGCTGTGCTGCTTCTTCCGTCCTTTGGTTACCACACAAGAAGAAGCTGAATTCCCAGGGAACGTGTTTGTTCCAGACGATCATCCATCGTCTCGCTCTTTTTGGTCGCCTGGCTGTCGCCAACAACAAAGAACCTAAACTTTCCGGACAAGTGACAGCTCACACCGTGATACGATTCGGCGACACGAGACGAGGTCACACGTTCCAATTCCTCTCAAACAAAAAAACAAAAGATCACACGTTTCAGGACGAATGAAAAAGATAGAGCCGGCACATGCCCCCTCTTCAGTCGTACGCACCCACCTGACGCCGGCCCATACAGAACAGGATCATATCCCCAAGGTCCTGCTGCGGCATCAGCATCACACCCCTCTCCTCTCATTTCGCCTTTTTGGTCGGGAGGGGCGAAAGGTATGATCGGCACGAGGGCACTGGATTCCGTTCCAGCGGAAACGGGAAACAACGATCCCTCCCTGTGTCGGCGGCGCCATATCATTTCTGATTTTCTGCGACGCAACACCACGGGTCAGATCACCAGATGCCCCCTGGCAGGCATCTGTCATTGCTCCTTCAGTTCCCGGGACGGCGCTGAGGCTCCACAGGTTGGCAACAAACGTTCTGGAGCCAACTCAAAACAAGGCGGTGTTTAGTTGCCGAAAAGGGAATGTGAAGTTTGGTGAAAATGTCACATCGGACACTGTAGCGTACTGTATCACTTTTCGTTTGTTTGTGGTAATCGTTGTCCTACCATGATCTAATTAGGCTCAAAAGATTCGTCTCGTCGTGTACATCAAAACCATGTATTTAGTTTTTTTATTTATTCACGTTTAGTGTTTCATGTATGAGGAGAGAGATTTGATGTGATAGGTGAATAGTGAAGTTTGGAGAGATAATTTTTGGGTTGTGAAAGGAACTAAACATACTACAAAACGCGAAATGAGCAAAAGCCTCCTGCGTGTTCTGAACAGAGCATGTGATGCGCCTTGCGGATGCAGGGATGCCTACCACTACCAGTGTCAGATGGCGAGATACTGAAATGGCAGTGAAATTAAACGCGCGCCAAAGCCTCCTGCGTGTTCTGAACAGAGCACGCGACGTGCCTTGCAGATGCAGGTATACCAGTGATGCAGATGCAGGGATACTGAATAACTGAAATGGCAGGGATGCCAGTGATAGGGGCGATTCGTTCAGCTGTATCGGGCTGCACGTTTTTCTGCATGCTGCACCTCCCCGCTCAGGATCAGTGCCTACAAATCACCCCTCCGAGAGTGAACCTGAACATGAGAGAGTGAAGCTGATTATCTTTAACTAGTCAATGTTTTTTAATCAAAAGACAAATTTTATTGTCAAATTGTAGTCATAAAAAAACACTACCTTCTCCAACATCAACATATATGTTGTATGTAATCATTAATTTTAGTATATTATGGTAAATAATGGTAACACTTTTAAGAAGGCTTTTATTTATTATATATTGTAGTTTGTTTCATTTCGTTTAGTTCTACTTATGTCCCTTTTGTGTACTCTATCAAATTACTGGTCTTTTTAGCTTTCTGTTGGATAACTTTGATAAAACTTATAAAAAATTAGTAACATCTACAATACCAAATAAATACACTATTAGACATATTTAGACTCGATGAGACCAATTTTATGATGCAGATGTCGAATTTTGACCAACAATATTTAAAAAAATAATTTATTTCAAATAGAAAAAGTTATATGTCATGATAGCTAGTTTCAAGATAAATCTACTACTATCATTTTTATGTTGTCAACCTTTATAGCTTTTTTGCTATTTAAAAAGGTTTGACTTAGAAGGCAGATGGAGTAATTAAGTTTATCTTAGGCTATACAAAGCTCTATATACCTAGATATTTATTCAAGTACCCATATTTATCTTTTTGGAGTTGTTCTTAGTTCTCCTTTCTATTCACGCATATGCCTCGAAGATGATAGATGAATGCATATGTCTAGCCTCTTAAACCATACCTGGACATAAATTCTTTATATGTTTATTACAATTGTTTCATCATTTTCCCCTGTGCAAGAAATTAGATAAGTATTCAGTCTTTGCTGGCTTGTTAATAACTCTAATTAAGAATCAATCGATCACACAAAAATTATCTACACACAGTATCGTTTGCTCCCATGCAATTTAATAAGTAATAAAACGTGAATAGAAAGGACATGTATGAGTTGAGAATTATACGGATTGAGGCAGTAGGAACTTTTAGTTTACCGCGGCAGCCGATCGAATATGTAGAGCTACTGCTACATGCCAGCGCATCCAACTTCGGTTGCATCCATCCTATGCCCATTAAGGTTTGTTGGTTGGATTGACCCTTTGCAAAAGATATTCTACCGACGGATGCAGAGAGATTTTCTACCGAAGGATGGAGAGAGGTTAAAGTCATATTAGTAGTTAGAATGGAAGCCAGGGAGATATCGGTTGGTTATTTAATATTTTTTTCATGGATCGGTACTATATATTTTTTCGGTTATTTGAGTTATGCAAATATTTTTTAATGGCAGTGGTGGGAAATTTATATGTATATACAGGGGGGTTATTTTAGGCTGTTGTTTCATAATGGCATAGGTGGGTAATTTTTCTTTAAAATAGAGTAGATCCAACGGTTAGGATGATTAAATTAATGGTCACATGTTTTTGATTTTTGTGAGAATTTTTAGGATTTATCTTTTTTCCTAGCGCTTCTCGCGGGGATTAACGTGGAGGCTTCAAAAGAAGCCTCCAATTAGTAATAGTAAGATAAATTGTTGGAACGAAAAGTATTCCCCCCAAATGTTCAGTGCTTCAGAGACTACTACTGCAGTCTGCAGTCACCAGTGTTACAAGAGGGCAAGGGACGCAGGAATGCAGGATGGCATCACTTTGAGATTAGCTCGTGCAAAACAAGATACACCTCCAAGAGTTTCCATCACCCGTTAGACCAAGAACAGCTCAACTGCTCAAAGTGCCATCACTGTCAGTTTCAGAACTGATATCTGACAGTATCGCTTATCACACTTCCAACTCCACGGATACCCCAGCAGCGCGTCTGATGGTGGCCATAGTCAGAATCAATGTTCAGCTATGTATTACCGATACTTCACTAACCTAGCCGTACCCGTATTCAGTACTTGCGTATCCCATTCTTCGGTAGTCAGATACTCTCTGTATCTGTATCACATTTTGTTGTTTTTCAGAGTCGTGTATTGCCGTACCGGTATCGCATATCGGTGATGCATAGCTATTACGATATCCCCAAGATCACGAGGCCCATAACAAAAAAACAAACAAACGCTGCTATTTTCAGTTCGAGCCGCGAGGGCAACCAATAACTGATTCATTTCATGTAGAAGATAACGAAAATGCAACAACCGGGCAATCACCAAACTTTGGGGGAGATTGGTTGTCCTGAAGAGGCCGTCCGAACCTCCATCCAACGACGAACGGTACACTGATGGGTTATTTGGCTTCCCTCTGCCCGTATGATTTTCCTGCTCATTCACTTCGGCCCCACCATTCAGGCTCCCTTACGCGAAGTTTGAGCTTCCCTTGCGAGCTGGGATGGCTTGGTGCACTCATGGTGCAGGGACCTATGTGTTAGTCACTAGAACTTGGATACCTGCCATGAGTCCAAACAAGAGCCCGCCTCATACACGACCAACAGAAAAAACAACCAAACACAATCACCTGCATGCGCTCGATATTTGCTACTTTTGACAAAGCATCAGCATGCCGCTATCGAGCCGAACTGCCGAACCACTCTGTACCAGGTGAGTAATGTCATTTCTATGGTGAATTGCTGCTATCCTGCCTCGAAGCAGAAAGATTCGCAGAAATGGCTGATTGGGCTGGTCCAACCAAAAGAAGGCATGGTAACAATGCGCATTTCACGTTCACCAGTTCAAAACCAGTCTAGTACTAGCAGAGGAAACTGAAAGCATCGCTCATCCTCCTGTATCTTGTATCGAAGGCGGCTCCTTCAGGAAGCCACACCAGAGACTGCATACCTCCCCTCACGGTTCCGTGTTGTACAACGTACATGATCATTCTGAAACCTGAACACAGGAAGCACGTAGAAACTTTTTACAAGACACGGGCATAAACTGATCCGTTCTGACAGTCTCTGAAGGTCTTGTTTGCATGAAGTGGTTCTACTATCTACTGAAGCTCTCTGGTTCGTACCCATTGTGCTTGCAAGTCTGTAACAATTCACCGAAGCGATATCTCCATATTTAACTGAACTGAACTAGAACTTTATTCAGCTTATATATATTTGCTAAATGAACCAAATCGTCCCGAAGTTGAAGCGTGACTGAAACCAAGCTAGTTGCATTGGCACATGCTTCTGTTCAGCATCCACCGAGACCAAAGGACCAGCGCCCAACCAACAACAGATCATCCAGCTGACACAAACAATGCTTACTATGATGGTACAGTAGGACCTGCATGCTGCTTAAAGCAAGATAGGGCTTATAATAGCTCCTTGATTAGCTAGGGATCTTGACATGCCAACGGCCTCCTCTCTCTCTCCTGCCAACCAACTTATGTGCTGGTGCAGATCAACATGATCGTACAAATCGCGATAGCCTTGGTTGTATTGTTGCTGTTCAGCAATTGGCTGCAGCCTGCAGGTACAAGTGTACAGTAACTAATACGATCTAGGTCGGGGAGCTGTCAAACATTTACACATGGGGACGGGACTGAAGAATCACGGGATAACCAATCCATGCTCAAACAGAAGTAGAGTCAGAACTTGACTGACATAGTAGAATTTTGGGTGAGATGAACTGAACCAACAGAGAATCCTTTATGTCATTGATACTCCCTCTAGAGAATGACTACATTTATAAAAAATAGTATTAGCATTTATGATTTCAAATGGATATACACAACGATTCTAATGATACATAGTAAATACGATAAATATTAGTCCATTTTAATACAAATTTGGTCAAAGTTACGAGAATTTCACCGAATACTATGTTAAAGTTGTATTCTTTTTGGGACGGAGACAGAACCATCCACCATCCAGAAAAAAAATCTGGACCTCAATCCACTAATCCTGCTTCCAGTCATTCTTGATTGGCCCGTTCGCTGTTACAGTAACCGCGCCTCCAAAGATCTCAGGATGAATAAACAATCAGTCACCGCGCCAAGAAAGATCACACCTATTGCAAGAGGCATGGATTTTACTGAAATGGTAATTACACACGAGAACGCCATCACACATACTCTACCAATCGGACTTGTTCCATTTCAGTGGAGGTTGCGAGCGGGATGCCTAGTACAAGCAGGGGGATTTCTTCTGATGGAGGGAGGGAAGGCGATTCGAGGGGGATTCGATCGACCCCAACAAAAAGACGAGCGAAGAAAAAACTGAAAGGAAACGCGTTTTTCTTTTTGTTTGCCAATGGCATCAAGATGAAGGGAGGAACAAATAAGCTCCCTTCATTGTGTCACCAAACATAAACATAGAGAATGTTCGTTTCCCTTGTTCTCTTCTCCTCTCCCCTCTTCGCTGCTGGGGGTGGGCGGTTCTTGGTTGAGGGAGATGCGGGGTGCCGGCCGTCACTGCGCCGCGACGGTGCGGGAGGACGACGGTGGCCCGGCCGGCGGCGGCGCGGCGGAGGTGGTGGCGGCGGCCGGGGAGATAGGAGACGCCGGGTGGCCGTGGCCGTGGGAGCTGGTGCGGTGGAGGCGGCACTTGAAGGACCCGGCGTGCGTGGCCGGCGCGCAGACGCACTTGGCCACGGCGCCGTGGCCGTGGGCGGAGGAGGCCGACGACCAGCTCCTCCCCATCGTCTTGGGCGACGCCGTGGCCGCGCCGGTGGGCGTGGTGCTGCGGTGGTGGCCGTGGAACCTGCCCTCCTCCGCCGCCGTGTCCACGTAGTTGGACGCCATGAGCACCGCCCCGCCTCGCTTTCCTGCCCCTGCATAGCCAATCATTGATCTCTTAAGCCAAACACTTCATCTCATCAACTTTGCATACACCAGTTCTACCAACGACTCAAAACGAGCCCAGCTGGTGGTGATCCGTTTCAGGTTGGCACTAATCTTACTCCCTTCTTTTTTTTATCGAACTCCACGAGTGGGCAGGTAACGAAAAATCATAGAAAAGAGGATGGGATCCAGAACTTCTCCTAGGTAGGAGTAAAAGAATCGGCGAAGGAGCTTACCGGAACAGAGAGGAAGTGGCTGCCGATAGGCAGCGAAGGAGCAGCCAAGCGGAGGAGGAAGGCGAGAGAGGTGACGTCGTGCCGAGACCGGCAAACTGCGTTCCCCAAGCGAGTGCCCCTCGTTTTATAGCGGGGCTTGGCCTCCCGCGCCCCAAATGCCATGGGCCCCGCGCTCCCGCCCACTGACTTCCGGGACCCACCCACCACCGCGGCTGGTACGACGCGCTGCTAATCCCCCGGTTTTGACGCTAATCCCGGAAGCAAAGCAAGGGCGCCAGTGGATTAATCTCCCCGCGTGGGACGTGACGCCCGTGCCCTCGCCCCGGCACGGCACGGCCCCTGGCCGAGTCGTGGCAAAGCGGTCAATTCAATCCGGTGGGTGATTTTTTTTGGTTCGGTTTGGCCTGCGATTCAGGTGGCCAGAAACGGTGGGCTTTGGGGCGGGGGGAGCCTTGGCGGGTTGCGCAGCTGGCTCGCCTGGCCCGGCGGCCGATCGCGTCGGTTGCGAGCAAGGGTTCGCCTGGCTCCGGCCTCGGGGTTGGAGTTGGAGGCGGCGGGAACGGAACAAACAAATCCCACGCGATCGCTTCCCGCGCCAGCAGACGAGATAGATGCCTGGTCTATCCTGATCCGTTTTTTAATGTGTTTGTTTGCTTCCCGATCTGTGGGCAGCGGTGAGCGCCCACGGTGGGGGAGACTCGAGAACGCCCACGGACTCCCACCCACCCCGCACGCATCTCTTCGCAGGTCGAGTGGAGCACGAGACGGCACGCCCGTCACAGGCGTAGCCAGTGGGCAGGGGCGTCCCGCGCCGGCGCCTCGCTCGCTCGCTGCCCCCTCCCGTGCGCGCGTGGTGCGCGGCGCCCGATCCTCCCCGCCTCGCGAATGATTGGAATCCCGACGACAACGAAACAAACCGCGCGCATGCTGCCTCCGGACCGCACGTTCCGGGCCGTGGGTGGAAACTTTCGGCGATCGCTGCGGCCACGCGCGTGTGTGTGGTGCGACTAGTGCCCGTGCCGGCGTGGAAGCTTCTTTGGTTTGGGCAGACAGACCGGAGCTCACAAAAATTGGTGACCGGCTTTCTCTCTTCTTTTCGAGAAAGATATCTCTGAACCCGAAGCCATCCTTCATTCCTTCCCCTTCCGACTATTGAGCATTGTCCATTCCTTTTGGGTGATGCTCCCTTTTGGCGGCTTTTACCTATGTGTCCTTAAGATAAGGCCCTTATACCTATATGTCACAAAATTTCTCCTAGACACTTGTGTGTCATGCACTTATTGTTTGGTTACCCGTGTGCCATCCCTTATACCTATATGCCACAAAATTTCCCCTAGACGTCTGTGTGCCATGCACTTATTGTTTGGTTACCCGTGTGCCATTTTGGATGGATGGACACTAACGGAGCTGTGAAATGTCGTTTTTACCCTTCTCCCTTACAACTGGGGCCCACCTGTCACTGACTCATACGCTTTTTTCTTTATTTCTCTCCTCCCCTCCGGTCGATGTGGCTTGAGCTTGAGTCATGGACTCATGGCACTCGGCCGTGCGCGACTTGCCTACGACGCCGCCGCGCGCAGGCTCCGCGGCGCCGGCGCCGCCACCAACTACCCCGCCGCCCACCAGGACCCCAAGGCGGCGACGGCGGTGGCTTCAGCGGCGAGCGAGAGCGGGAGCGGGAGCGCCGTGCTGTCGGAGGATGCGGCGGCGGCGGGGCAACGCCCGGAAGGGAGCGGCGCAGGGCCCCGGCGGGCGGCGGCGGCGCCGCAGGCCCCTGGCGGCGACGGTGCAGGCCCCTGGCGGCGGGGGGGCTGGTACCGGGCG
>OAMR01000251.1:1588408-1604646 GCA_900205405.1 Echinochloa crus-galli | reverse complement strand
CCCGGCGCGCCGCGAGGCCCCGGGCGCGGCGGCACCAGGCCGCGGCAGGGCGGCGCAGGGCCCCGGCGCGCTAGGTTCCGGTCGGCGGGTCGGGCAGAGACGAGCGAGAGAGAGACAGGGAAGAGTGCACGGTCGGGAGAGAGAGACAGGAGAGAAAGGGAGATGGACTCAGGGGCAGAATGGTCTTTTCACTTTGTGGGTCCCACATGTCAGGACTATTGTTCTGTTATGTTCTAACAGATGGTGGACAGAATGGCACATGGGTAAAGAAACTAAAGATGGAGGGCACACAGGTATCAAGTGAAAAATTTGTGACACACAGATATGAGGGCCTTAACATAATGGCACACAGGTAAAAATCTCTCCCAAAAACCTTTTGGGTTCGTCCAAAGGCACCGGCACAAGCACCACAACGACTAGACGAGGGTGTCAACACCCCAACCCCACCACGACCGAACTCTACCTATCTATCTTCCTTCCTCCCGCACCGGCTGCCGCCCTGCCTGCATTATTGGCCCCGGGTCCGGACTCATCATCATCCTCCGGAGCGTCTAGAACCAAGACCGTCGGAATAAATGAATAATTCGCCCGTACTCTCACCCTCACCCATGTCGACATGCTGCCATGACCGGCTATCATCTACTTTTTGGTTTTTGCTACCACTCACTCACCTCGCAGCAGAGCAGAGTGCAAGGGCCGGGCATCTCTCTCGCTTTCTGATCTGAGTCCCTGTCGAAGCTGCCGTCCCTCTCTCGCAGAGAACGCCATTGATATTCGTCCCTTCTTGACCGTCAGACGTACGTGTTTACTTTGTGTAATCTATCCATCAGTTCCCGCGTTTATAGGCTACTATAATATCACCAGGGGACTAGCACCGTTCGTCAGCTTCGCAAAAGTCTCGAAGACGGGCGCTAAAATACTGCACCGGTGGAAGGAATTCGAAAGGAGATGTGAACATCGGAGGGAATAATCTGACCAGCGCAGGGATGTGTACAACTTTATCATGGTCAGGACTTCTCCTTGGGAAAGGCATCAATCTTGGCAGGGAATGAACGAAAGCAACAGGCCGGTGACCATGAATCGGATCGGATCGGATAGATCAAAAAATCTTTTTGCGCTGTGTTAAACAAGGCATCGATCAGCACGCATAAATGCAGTAGCAAGAGCATTGGAAGAGGGAATGCTAGTATGCAGTAGCTTGGCAAGAATCTCACAAAAGTTTAAATGAAAAAAAAAGGCAATCCTTATCCCTGGACGGAATCTTTCGCCCCATGTTCAAGTGAGCGAGCGTTTGTCTCCCTGGAAGCCCGCAGTGGATACACGCATCTTGCCGATAATGGTGCCCTAGAAATAAACAAAGTCAACGTGAACGGGAGGATACTTCACGAAGCTAGAGGGGTTAATTAATTACTCACATAATCCAAACCGAGAGAATTTTCAATGGTACGGTTCGATTGATTGATACGTGTGCAAATATACATTTTCTTCATTGCTTTGCTTGACAGACCAGGTTCAAGGACGAGATACATACAGTATATGTATTGCACTTCCAAGTTCGAATCTTGCGTCAGGTTATCAACAACTCTTCTAGTTGGTTTACGGATTGCACAAAAGAAAAATCATATCATCTAGCTCTTTCCTCTTGGACGCCCGATACGTACATTTTGTGGTTTCCAAAACTGTCTACGAGTTTGTTTCACTGCCTCACGTTGGAAGTAAATATCAAATACTCCTGCGAGTGGCCGGGAAACGTTCCACTTTTGCGTGTGTACTGTTCAAACGTCAGTTGCCATCGTTTCTAACTTGGACCTTATTTAGATGCTAAATAGGGGGGCAAATTTGGAGGTTTGGAGTCACTTCGCAATCATTGTGCCACTATAGCATTTCGTTTGTATTTGTGAAAAATTATCCAAAAATTGATTAAGTAGGCTTAAACTGTTTGTCTCACAGAATGCAACAAAACTATGTGATTATTTTTTTAATTTCATATATATGCCGACATCTTGATGTGATGAATTTTTTTTTACATAGTGAACTTTAGAGGCGAAATTTAGATCTTTGGTGGGGTGGGAATCCGTCGCTGCCTTCGCCGTTTTCTTTTTTTGAAATGAAATCTGGTTTTTGGCTGACCATCTGTTCGATAAATAAAAAAATATCTCAAAGTCTGTTCGTACTTCGTAGAGCATCATCCGTTGACCGTTGGACCTCATCATCGAAGATAGAACCTGGCTGCTGCCATGGAGCAGATCTATTAGATTATTATCACACGAAAGTCGAGCGAGGCCTGTAGAAAGTTAGCTAAGCAACCTGGGCCTCCACTGTGTTGGCTAACCTATTAGAGCGGGCCTTCCAACCATTTGCTGCCTTCTTTTCTGTTCCCAGACCACAATGTTCAGAAGTAACTTTGTTATTTTCCTTTTCTATCAAATCTTTTTGTCTCCTTAAAAAAAATTATTTTTGTCTCTTCCTTTTACTAATTTCATTCATAATTATACTTTCATACGACCTCAAGATTTTATAAATTTTCTTTTATACTCTATTTCACATGTCAGTCCGCCTAAAAGGCTAAAACCTAGAAGAAAGTTTAAATTTCATGGTAGTGAAATAGATTTTTTTTCCTTTAAATAAACATACTAACCAAATTTTTTAAATATTTTACATCATGCAAATAAAATGTAAACTTAGATTGAGCAGAGTAGTCAAAAGCATTGGAAACGGATATTTATTCATATAATCTTACACCTAGTAATTATAGCACAATCTAGTAATTGGAAGAAACTTTTGCACACGGTTATTGAATCATAATCCCATATATAGACCCATCTGAATTAGGAAGGACCAAATAATGCTGATTACTTGTGCACACGGTTATTGATCATACAAATTAGGAATGATCTAAGTGCAGTTGTTTTTTAAATGAGAGAATCATGTGGGGCAGAACAAGTGACTTATATCACTATCGCCAGCTGCATAGGTCATACATTCCCTACGAATTGTACTGTCAACTCCTGGAATAAAAGTCTAATGATGATTCTGAATTGCTAGAACCGTGTACATCTAGTTCTCTCATTTAGCATTTTTTAAGGGAAAACTATGGGGGTAACTCCTGACAGCACTTCATTTTCTATTATATAAAAAATAGGAAACTATGTACAAACAGGAGAGAAAAATACTCACGAGAGGCCCATGGATTCTCATCTGCATCAGCTCAGTCCTGCGTTAAACAGAAAGAACATAGGAAAGGAAAACATGAACATTGATAAAGTGGCCTAGGGATGATGTGACGCGGATAATCAGAAACAACAAAAATGGAGCCGCGTGTACGGAAGCAGAAGGCACCAACTAGTACTGGTACATGTATGAATGGAGCCTCAAAGAGAACCATATGATAGACAACTGCCCTGAATGCTGATTTGCTGAGATACTGTTCTGCACCTGCCATATTACTAAAGCAGGAGAAAAATAAACATGGTTGAAATTCCAAAACCGATCCAAGATCCCAAGGAAAAGGTCCTTATATATGACTCGGCACCATGGGATGTGTTACCATTTCAGTAGAAAATCCTGCATGAAAAAAAAAGTAGCTGAACACAACTGGGACAAAGAGGGAACCTACTGACGGAAGGCACAGCCTTCTTGTTACCTTTGAAACACAGCAGCCCAGGAGTCCAGGAGCTACCATCATAATTTGGAAAAATACACCAATCCAGGAGCTACCCTCATAATTTGGAAAAATGCGACGCCACCATGAGCATGAGAAAATAATTCCGTCATATACAGTTCAAATCACCTTGGAAACAAATGATACATTCATATAAGCATCAAGATCTCCCACTGTCATTGCAACAACCCAACAACCACAAACATGACGGGAAAATATGCTGCATGTGCATGACACAAAGATATTCAAATTGAAACAAAGGTGCAAGGAGGATCTTGGTGCTGTAAAAAATATATTGTGCTCCTTTAAAATAGTGTATAACTCATTGCTGTAACATTTAGTTTTGATGATGTGTAATAACTTGCTGCTACTCTGTATTTTGTAATGATCCATCACAGCTCAGAACAGATTTCGCATCTTTGCATAAATATTAGGCCGGCTGAAGACTCACTGGATTGACAAATGACAAGACTGCTAAACAAAAATTATAACACTGGTACCTTTTCTCAGCCAGCACATTAATAATCTCAGATGGCATATATCTATATTTATATTCTAGGTGAGCAATCTTTGCATACAAGACATACATATCAGATAACCAACTAGTCTCCTAAGATTTTCAGCAAACTATTTCCAAGTTAAGCAAAGATGAAGATACTGCATTTTGAGATACTTGTTTGCTTTCTCCTTATACACACATATTGAAGATGACCCAACACATGCAGGTTTTCAAGGGACTCTGTGTGAATAAGAACTTGGACCAAAAAGAAATATCATACTGAAAAAAGGGTACAATATTATATAAAGTAGCAGCAAACAAAGGCCAAGTATATCTTTTTCTTAAATGAATAACCAAGTGTCACTCAGGCATGAAGGTAGGATGATGCAGAGAAGAGAATAAGAACTGGAGTTCTGACATACCACAATCAAGTCAATGGAACCGTGTGGAACACTGTACAAAATGGTGGAAACTGCAAAGTCTGTCTCCAAAAAGGTGAATACTAGGTTCAAGCTTCGATGTGCTTACAACTACAAGAAGAAACATGTGGTAACAAAATATGAAGGTATTCCTATCGAAACAAAACATATGACAAAATCTTGATACTGTTGAGAAAATATTTGCTCACTCAGAGTAACATATAGTTGACACTATGGTAGCAATATACAAATTTGGCATGGATTGATTATGTAGATGGATTGAGAGAGCATAACCCGGAGTATGCTGACTGAAGGTCAGCTTTCTTACTCCATGTCATCTTTGGTTATACAGATTCAGAAACGGAAGAGAAGGCATTTTTAGTGCAGATCATCTGAGGCATCGACCCCTCCTCTATTATACAAAAACCATAAGCTGCCCAACAATATTTGGAAACTGCAGTCTCGGCTAATATTTTGAAACTACTTCAGTAAGGCATTGAAGAAATATGTGAACTGGGCACAAGATGAACTGATATATTTAGATCTAATCACATTATGAACATCACTTCAAAGTATATATACCTAGACCTCATCTTCTTCACTTAACCAGTACTATGACAGTGGGGAACGAAAACTTACAGCATATATCTCCAAGGGATTAGGACCTTCAAGTGGTGAAATAACTTGAATGGTTATTAATTCAACATCCTAGATGCTCTGCAATTGAAATCCAGGCCTTTCCAGCCATCCAGAGGGTCTTGATGAAAAAAAAACATGAACCAGGAGAAATGGATTAAAAAAAACTTGCCTCCACAGCATTGTGTAATTACTAATTAGTAAAAAAAAATCTACACCACATATATACTTTTCAAAATGAAGAAAGCATCTCAATGAAATGTGGGTTCAAGGACCCAAGGTCCATTTACCAATTAGATACAATATTTGTAAACAGCAGAACCAGTTCAAACCTCTTGGTCATTACACAAGAACTGAAGCACTGAAGGGTGAGGACAAGAGGGCAAGAACTGAAGCACTTATCCTAGCGCACTGGAATCCGCCTCTCCCCCTCGGCCCCCCTCCCCACCCACCCACACACAGCATACCAAGGAAAACATCTGGTAAAGAACTGTAAAGATATTCATATTAAAACAATAGTACCAAGATTTGATGTTGCAATAAAAAAAATGTGCTCACTTTAAGCACTGAACAAAATCAGCGGTATGAAAACATACACAGTTTTACACTGATTGGATATGTTGCCCAACAATTTGCACTACTGGCTAATCATTCATCACAAGGTGCTACCATTGTTCGGCTAACTGACAACTCAGCAGTTTGAGCGTACATACACAACAAAATATATAAAAGTAATGCATTGTTAATTCAGCACATAAAAACGTCATAGGATAATACAACTGAGCTAGCACAGAAATACATTTCATATGGCCACAAGTTACTAATTCGACATCCTAGATGCTCTGCAATCTAAATCCAGGCCTTTCCAGCCATCCAGAGGGTCCTGCTGAAAAGAAAACATGAACCAGGAGAAATGGATTTAAAAAAAGCTTGCCTCCACAGCATTGTGCAATTACTAATTAGTAAAAAAAAAAATCTACACCACATATATCCTTTTCAAAATGAAGAACTAAGCATCTCAATAAAATGTCGATTCAAGGACCCAAGGTCCATTTACCAATTAGATACAATATTTGTTAACAGCAGAACCAGTTCAGACCTCTTGGTCATTACACATGAACTGAAGCATTGAAGGGTGAGGACAAGAACTGAAGCAATTATCCTAGCGCACTGGAATCCCTCCTCTCCCCCTCGGCCCCCCTCCCCACCCACCCACACACCACCCAAACAGCATGCCAATGGAAACATCTGGTAAAGAATTGTAAAGACATTCATATTGAAACAATACTATCAAGATTTAATGTTGCAATAAAAAAAATGTGCTCACTTTAAGCACCGAACAAAATCAGCAGTATGAAAACATACACAGTTTTACACTTATTGGATAAGTTGCCCAACAATTTGCACTATTAGCTAATCATTCATCACAAGGTGCTACCATTGTTCGGCTAACTGACAACTTAGCGGTTTGAGCGTACATACACAACAAAATATGTAAAAGTAATGCATTTTTAATTCAGCACATAAAAAAGTCATAGGATAATACAACTGAGATAGCACAGAAATACATTTCATATGGCCATACTCTTTGCCAAAATATCTTCTGCAAACTAAAGGATAAGGCATCTCATCTCTAGTCGCCGTGCATAAACATAAACTAGCCTAACTACTTAAAAGTTAGAACAATGATATGGATACTACTTTTTTGAGATTTAGCCACTTTCTCCTCCTCCCACATATTCACAACGACAGAAGGACATGCCCTTTTAAGGTGCAGATACCCTTGGCTTGCCAGCACCTCGTTTATTTTATCCGAAGAGTTGATATAGTCAATGCAAGCATCTTTGAGCATTTTGCAGTTATGCTGGTCTGCTAGAGATAGAGTGGCCGCAACAGTTTCAACATCAAGACTTCCACAAAGGATTCCCTCACAAATCAGCTTGAGCCTCTCCATGGCATATCTATCTGCAGCCACAAGCAGGTGCTTCATCATTTCCTTGTCATCGCTGCCAAGATCCTCCATGGTGGGCATTGAGTCTGTGTAGATGAAATGAAGCAATGCCTTGAAAACAGGAGCCTGCATATCTTCAATTGTTATGCACTCTCTGTTTCCCTCCCCTAGAGGTCCGTAGAGCTCTGCCTTGAAGACCGGTGATCGTGTCGCAACAACAATCTTGTGTGCAGGGAAAATCTCCCCTTGAACAATGAATTTCACATCTGCTCCCTCCTCCGACTCCAACAATTTTCCAAAGTTAGCCGCCAAGTCTGAAGGAGGCACCTCCAGATCCTTAGATATCACGGCCACCTCGGCTACCTGTGGTTCGTTGATAACAGTGATGTCGCACTCGATCACGAGGCGGTCATCGTGTATGTGCCCAGAGGCTTCCATATCGCTCGTGCAGATGTATTTGAACAAGTCCAAATCACGGTTCTTACCCGCGCCGATGGTGTTAAACAGCGTCGGTGTGTTCCGCCAGAAGGCCGGCCACGGTGATCCGGCGGCGTGGTGCACCAATCTGAGGCGATAGAGCGCTCTCACCACCGCATTCTCGCTCAGGAGCTCCACACAGATACAGAACATGTCCGGGTCTCTATCCCCGTAGAGCCCATCGGGGTAGAAGCGGACGCACCAGTCGAAGCCCCCGACGGTAAAGGCGGCGGACCGGATGAAGCGGCCGGCGCCGAGACCCTTGTGCAGGCTGAACCCATCGACCTCGAACCTGTGCGTGGCCTGCGCCGTCACCGGCGTGCACCGCGACGCCGTCCTCGTCCTTGGACGCTGAGGTGCCGCCGCCATTTTGGGGTTCCCGCTCGCGGAGAAACCGAGGGCGAACGAGGAGGTGGCGAGAGGGACGGCGGCGCGGCACGGCGTGGAGAGTAGATCTGGTTGCGGGGGCGGCGGCGCGGTGCCTCGAAGGAAACGGCAGCGTGGTGGGGACTCGAGCAGGGAGGGGAGCGACAGATTTTTCTCTCTCCCCGCTTTCACCGTTGCGAGTGATGTGGCTAATTTTTGGCACTCCAGTTGGATCGGTGAAACAGCTTCTAAAAATTTGGCACCTTGAATTATTTGCAAAATACAAAGAATATGCAAAATAAATAGTTGGATAAAGGTTTGCATCTATTGAAACGAACAGCAATAAATATATATATATATAGTACTTTAGAAACCAATATAACGAAACAACTAGACGGAAGGTTAAAATAACCTAGCATACATGGAGTCAGAAATTCACACGTATTTGGAAAGTGGAGACGGAAAGTAAAATAACCTAGCGTACACGGAGTCAAAAATTCACACGTATTTGGAAAGTACATGCATGATGCAATTCACTGGTCCAATACAACGTTAACATATATTTGGAGAGCACACTCGGACCAAACATACCATTTCTTCGCTAGGAAATACTTGTTTGGAAAAGTTCTCACAACAAATAATTAACATCGAGGGGAGATATTGGCCTTGTGATCCAATTTGCAAGTTTTGAAACCCACCCAAGAGACACCATCACATTTATGCAAGGACAGTGGACGTAGATGTTGATCTAGTTCAACTTGGTCCCTCCCCGCCAATAGTTCGTCGGAGTTGATTTAGAGGTGGAAGAAATGCAAAAGCAAGACGAATAAGGTTGATTTATTGTATATTTTCAGTGAAATGTTTGGATAAAACATAACATGAAATATTCTACACACGAAAAAGCAAGTTGTTAAAGCAGTTTTTCTAATTGAAGAAGACATACAACAACAATACTATATACAATGAAGCCAACGTGATGGATACCAATAATGTTGCCGCCTTCTCTTTGGGATGTACTACAACATAAGCCTTGTCATTTTTAGTTATGGCATGATAGTTCGGCTACTTAGGGCCAGGATCATCATGTTTCGACAGTTTTTGTGATTGCTCTCTTTGGGGTTCGAACATCGTGGGAGCCGGACAGTTTCTTTTAGCTAGTCGGTGATGGTTTTGGTGCAAGGCATCGTACAGATAATGGATCGCTAAACGGTAAGATAACATGATACAAAAGAGGAAGAGAGAAACTTAGCTCATAGACACCTAAGGGACAAGATCACAAGACATGACATGACACAACCGGAAGACATCCACTGATCGTCGATTAGTGACACCATTGAACAACATACTTTCCGATTACGCCATAACCATTGCCCCTCGCATCATCCCTCATAGCTACGCCACCCCGCTACTTCCCTGCATCTGAGCAACCCAGCGGAATGGGGACTTAAGACAGCGAGAGATGTGCAAGCCAAAGCTCATCGGAAAACGACGGCCTTCCTTGAAGGAGACGGCGACACCTACGGCACATTCAGGGTCCATGGACGGTGATGCCGACGGCGGCGGTGGCGACCGAGAGAGCTTCATCGAAAGGGAGGAGTTAGGAGGGAAGGAGAGGGACACGGACGGAGCCGACTTTGGCACCGCCGCTGGCCACCACCGCCACGATGTCTCTGGCGGCGGCCGGAAGTAGGTGGGTGCGGTGTTGTTTCGGCGGCGGGTGGGCGGCCGTCGAGTCGCCTCGCAAGGGAGACACGAGGGAGCGGTCTCGGAAAGAACCGGAGCCGAACAGTTATTGATCTTGGGGATCCTCCATCTGTGCTTCTTGTAGTAGCCATTATAATGGCCTTTTTTGCCTTTAGTTGGGTAATGATGGAAATCTCTAAAAGCAAATACAGTATTTGTTTTATGTTTCTCCCTCACCTTCAAATAATAATTTTAGCGAGTCCGGCCTTGCTGTCCCTTGGAGAAAAAAAAGTTGCAAGACATGAAACACGTATTTGTTTTATGAACGGATGGCAAGAGTTTTGTTGATTTTTTTATTAGAAGAGAAAAGGAAACAAAATAACAACTAGGCTCTCACGCCCAAGAGCTGCGAGCAATCAAACACATAATATGTTGCCTCTGCGCATAATAATAGTACAGTGCATCATCTTTTATTCGACCCGTTTATTTCCTCCCACATGCATGTATATATATCTCATCGAGTTTCCCCGCCCACTCTCAACCTCACAGAACAATGCGAGTACATGCATGATGCCAACACACAAACATGTATATAGTCTACACAGCTTGGAGGCTCGCCACTTCCACACACACACATCACAAACATGCACCACTGCACCCGGCCTGCTGTTGCGCGCTACACGAGGAGCCCCCTGGCGATGCGGCCGTCGGCGCCCTGCGGGAAGAAGCCGCCGTGCTGCGCGGGGTTGCCCGTGCCGTAGACGATGCCGAGGATCTCCTCCGGCGTGCGGTCGTAGGCGAGCGAGAGGTGGTCGCCGGCGATGACGTTCCCGACGGTGACCCCCTCCGGCCCCTGCCCCGGCGCCACCAGCAGGCCCTCGTCCTTGACGCCCCTCCTCCCCAGCGCGTTCCGCAGGTCGGAGATGTGCGCCGTCACCTCCGCCACCCCGACGCCGTAGCTCGCCATCTGCGTCATCCCGCGCTCGTACAGCAGCGTCCGGATCACCGCGTCCTGCGCCGACTCCACCCCCAGCAGCCCCGCCAGCAGCTGTATATATATATCATCAACACGTCAGCCGGGCACCAGATCGAACACGGCGCGTGCGTGCCGTGCCGTGCCCGTGCGATGCGATGTCTACTAGGTGACGAGTAGAGTGATCATGCGCAAGGCACGCACCTTCCTGGCCTGAGGGGTGAGGAGCTTGGGGTTGGCGCCGACGTAGCCGGTGAGGCCGACGTAGGGGAGGATGTAGGAGGCGATGAGGAAGTTGACGCTGTTCTCGTAGGGGTTGAAGGGCGGGTCCAGCGTCGCGTTCAGCGCCTGCTCGATGATCTTGCCGAAGTTGGCCGCGCTGATGTCCAGCAGCGGCCGCGGGAAGCCCCTCACCGTCTGCTTGATCGCCCTTCACCAATTCAATCATATCCACCTTTTCAATTAATTCTCTGATTGTTACTGTTATACATGATGAGATCGAGATCGATATATTCAGGAGGTCATCTATCAGCGATAATCACGTACCTCAGGTGCCCGACCTCCTGGTAGCAGAACTGGGTGGCGACGTCGCGGATGAAGGGGGTGAGGGAGGCGGACTGGCCGCCGATGGAGGGCGGCCCGCCGCCGGTGAGGTTGGCGTCGATGGCGTCGAGGCCGTACCCCAGCGCGGACCAGCAGAAGAACTCCGTCTCCAGGTACTCGAGGTTCAGCGGGAACTCCAGCAGGTCCACGTCCGACTGCGGCAGCAGCGACCCCGGCGCGCCGAAGTACCCGCGGTACGGCGGCCGCGCCGCCCACTCCTTGTCCATGTCCTGCGCGCGCGCCAGCAGCGCGCCGCACTGCAGGAAGACCACCACCGCCGCGGCGATCACGACGACGGCCGACGACGCCGCCGGTGCACCACCACCCATCGCCGCCGGCGAGGAGGACGACTGCCTACTCGATCGAGAACTGACACTACTGTAGATAGATCGGCCACGCACACGTCACGGCACCAACACGTACGATCTCGCTCTGATCAGCGAGCTGCACGTTTGACTTGTGCGTGTGTGCAATCAATTGCTCCGGGGACAGGGTGATCGGTGCAGGCATATATAGGCGGCGACGGGTGGACGATGACGCGGACGGGTAGGGGTGGCGCGCCAAGGGCGTGGCGCGCGGGGGAGGACGTGGAGTGTTTGTTTAAAGGGACGCGCTGGCCGGGTCAGTTTTGTTTTCTTGCCTCGGAGTTTGAGTGGTTGATTCACTCACATGTACGTTCAGGCCGGCCAACGACGCTCCTCGTGCATATCAGTGTATGGGGCAGCTGATTGCTGGAGTTTTCTTGCAAGTTCACAACTGTGACACGGTACACACTAATCAAAAAGAAAAAGAAACTGTGACACGCAAAGATGGAAGGGGGATCGAGCAAGGTTGCATGCGACGTGCGCTCAAAAAGAAGGGTAGGAAGAGTGTAGCTGCGCAACAAGGCATGATATATAATCCTACTTGCAAGAAAGAAAATTAAATTGAATTGTCTCGTGAATAAAATAAAAAAACAAAAGAGAGATCATAAGGGTGTCTCTCGTGAATACAATGGCAAGCGTACTAAAATATAGATGTAAAAAACATTCATACAAGCGAGTGTACGCTTTTAATATCATTGCCTCGTGAATTAATGGCTTTAAGATCTGTGCTCAATGGGCATCTTCTTTTTCTTCTTCTTGCGGTCATATGGACATCCTATTTAATTGTGGCGTATAGCAAATATCGGATTGTATATGTGTATATGTGTAGGTGTTCAAATTAGTCCCGACACTAAATAGTGATTGCGCTTCGTCCTGTCTCTCGATGGTTGGTGCAAAAACTAACACAATGACACGGAATTTATCCTGGTTCCGGCCACGGGGCCGTACGTCCAGCAGAGTGCGCGTGTGCACTGTATTATCTTGCACCGGAGGTGCTTGTAGAGGGGGGCTACAAGCAAGACGGGATAGGAGAAGAAGTCTCCAAGTCCCTGACGGCTAAGTGATTGAGGCGAGTGCCAATATCGTGAGTTATAAGTGATCGTACGCGTGTTCGTGTTGCCTATGAACTTGGGTCCCCTTTTAGAAGGGCGCCTGCCTCCTCCTTTTATAGGCCAAGGAGGGACAGTTACAAACGTGTGTTACAGTAGATCTCTACAGTTGTGATGTACGGCTGGTCATGGCGTTGAGCGTGCCTCCGTCCTTGCGAATCCTTGCACCTGGTGCGAATCGTGGACGTGCTCCGGCTTAGGCGAAGGCGTGGTAGCTCCTGTGCTTGTCCCGGAGTGGCCTCGAGGGGTGGCTTTGACCGTGGTTCATGTCCGGTCGCCGTCCGTGCACCCGTTCGAGGGTGCTCCCGTGCCTTTTCGAGGGTCTCGTCGTGGGAGGAGGAAGGGAGTTGGTAGCACAGTGTCGCGGAGTGGCGTTCCCTGTTTGCACAGCGTGCCGCAAGCCTGCTCGTCGTGGGAATGGTGGTACAGTGGCCGGAGTTGGTGGACAAGACTCAGCTTGGTCACCGTGTGGCAGCGCGGATCGGCGCTCACACCCAGTCGTCGCCCGTACACTCGTTCGAGGGTGCTCCCATGCCCATTCGAGGGCTCCGTTGTGGAGGATTGACGGGAGCATGTGGCACAGTGTCACGGAGTGACATTCGCCTGTCCGCATAGGGCGCGGCATGCTTGTACAGTGGCGGGGATGGCTGCGCAGTGACGAGAGTTGGCGTACAGTGCGCCTGACCATGTCAGCCGCGCGGCGTGGGGAATGGTTCACTTTTTTACTTTGGCGTCCCGCGGCAGAGCCGAGCATTAAATGCCGTTGTCGAGCAGAGCGGACGAACACGCATGTCGTGGGTCGAGGTGTGCCTCGAGCAAGGCGGAACCTGGCGCTCGCTCGAGGGGGGGTCGAGACCCTCGAGCGAGGCGGAGATCATACAGTACTTCAGTCAAGGGGTTCGAGACCCTCGAGCGAGGCGGAGTAGTATCCTACACGTTGAGATACTCGATGGCGGGGCTCGAGCGACCGCTTGGGCCGTAGTGGGCCGTGGGTCATATGCGTGTTCGGTCTCTTTTATCCCGCGGAGAGTTAATAGTGGGTTTTGCATTTGTGAGGGAGATTATCCCCTTAGTTAGAGGACCCTGTTGTTCCTGACAATATGTGCGTGAGTATACTGTTTTTCTTAAAAAGAATTGGTTAAACCAAAGGGCACCAATATCCGCTACATATGCTTCTGTGCAACTTTGGTCATGACCGTACTACTTGACGACGAACTTTTGCATTGCTAATAAATTACTACAGGAAATATATTGTGACATAGCCATTTATCCCTCAGCTATCTTCGATGGCTTAAATTCGTCCCTAAGCTATCGAATAGGCTAATTTATTCCTCAAACTTTCCTTTTTTTGCATCTAATTTCATCTATGTTGTGATGTGACATGCCTAGTGCATGCCAAATCATCCATAAATACATGTAACTTCTTGAAAAAAAATTTCAAGTCGAACACCGATATCAATTCAAGTTCTTTACTATCCTAAATGCACTAGCATCGTAAAAAATGAGCGATTGATGATCTTCTGTATATCAATAAAAGGTCTACGCTTTTGTTTATTTGTGCATTATCCTTGATAGTCGAACCATATTTTTTACTAATACATCAATTGCAAGGAAGAATCAAAGGTGAAATCTTCTATTTGTGCCTATTGACTCCCTTTGCTTCACCAATCGCTGACTAGGCATGTCAACATGGCGCACCACATACGACCAAGAGTTAAACTGATCTGAAATAGAAAGTTTGAGGACTAGATTGACCGATTTAATAGTTTAGGAACGAATGTGAGCCCAAGATAAAAGTTAAGGAATCAAATTGACTATTCCGCTGAAGTACATCGTAAAAACAGACTTCTTGGAAGTGTCCTTTTGAGCATGTACTTATAGAGGACAAAAGAGGACCATCAAAGAAGATTGAGTGTTTGGGTCCTGATCCAGGCCAAGCCAATCTGAAGCCTATGTGTTCATGAAGGAAAATCTCGGACAACAGATTAACAAATATATGAAATAATAACCTTACGTCCTCCCATTTATCAGTAATATTTGACTATAATTGATATTGTATATATGAACAACATACCATATGTGGTAAGGGACAAATTTTAAATCATAGTCCCAGTCAAACAAAAAAGAATGTCGAACAAGGTACCCTACTGGTTGGTTAGATTATTTTTTATAGTGGAACGCTTGGGTTCAAATTTTATAAATTAATTTTACAAATTAATGGTGTTCCCGCCAATAGGAAGGCACTCTAGCTGATTTTGCAAGCTCAAATCCAGATGGTGCAATGATTATTAAGCAACTTTTCTGCCACCAAGCCACTAGCCTACTACTTAGCCCTCCTCCAACAACGGTTTCCGGTTGCTATATCGTAGCCACAGTGAACACTGACGGTACAGTGGCGCGCAGCAGTGAACAGAGGACCAGCTGTGAGAGGAAAGTGAGTTGGAGAACGTGCGCGACCGCGCTTGAGCCCACGCTAGCGCAGGTGTTTTTGCACTATTCATAGATTAAAGAATTCCATGAGTCAGCTATGAGCCGCCTGTTGGAGGAGGCCTTATATGATGATCTCATGATTGTATGTAAACAAGAAATGGATAAGATGTTCTTTATGGTCCTCTGTAGTGCGTAAATTTGATCTTATAGCAGGAACGATAGTGGTAGATAGACCACTTAGGAGGTACGGGGTGATTCTGCACTGAAAGATATTGCTAAAATCTCCAAGCCAGAAAGGAATGGGCTTGTGTATATATCCATTCCATATCGTCTCAGGGCATGTTTGGTAGAGCTCCACCTAATTCTGATTCTCTATAGGAGCTACGAGAGAAGTGATTATGTTGTTGAAAGTGATTCTCTTTGATTTTTTATCATAAACTCACAAAATCAGGATGAAGAATCACTTCACAGAACCAGGAGGAGCTACTTTTTTCAGCTCTCAGCCCCTTAGTTCATTTCAGAGAATGAATTCACAGAATCAGCAGAGAATCACTTCTCTCTATAAAATTGTTTTGCAGAGCTTCTTCTAGATTCACCAGAGAATCAGCGAGCTTTGCGAAAAGGGCCTTAGTGTCTCACAGCAGTTAAACACGTGGGAATTTATGTGTTCCAGCTTGTTCGTAAACATCTCACGGCACTGTAGTGGCCTCGCCACTGTAATCGATCTGAGTGTGTGTAGATCCGCACATTGACAGCTTAAGACGCAGGTGGGCGGCCAAGATCGTGGGTTGGTGTGACCATTCGCGAGTTATTTTTGTTCGCGGATCCAGACGCAATCCTCGCAAAATATACGGCGCGTCCCACGAAAAGAGAGCCCAATTCGACAGTGCCAAAGCGAGATAACGAAGAATGGAATGCACACGCTTATTAGAGATGTGTTGTGTGCTGCTGATGCGCGCGCGCATGCGCTTCCTCCTTTTGGACGTTGTGGTGCATGCATCGCATTATATTGGTGGCGTCCGGATTGTAGTGTGCTTCGATATTTATCGAGAAGATCAGAAGAAGA